>JAJOOB010001942.1:0-26341 GCA_029582485.1 Solanum tarapatanum
AAATACATACCACTATGGTAGAAAAACAATAATGGATGCGGATTAAAGTTGATTAATTCTTAAGTTGGAACCTTAGCCCCCCCCCCCTCCCCGAATCCAATTTATTTGGATCAATAGGGAGAGTAGATTATGATGGTGTTTTACGACGTTAGCTTTAAAGAAAATTACAACACTATTATGAAAACAATAATGCATTTTTTTAGTGTGGTTGAAAGAACACAAAAATTCTCTTGGCGGGGTCTGTTTGAACAGACCCGGCAACGAAAGAGACTTCGTTTTCGGGTTCCTTTAGTTGTCTCTATGTCCATGCATAAAGAGGTCGCCCTAGCGGGCTGCGATTTCATAAAAACAGTTGTGAAACTGAAACGACGTTCAGATTTTCTGTATACTGCTTTGTATTTAAAACAGTGTACAGTTTCCCTTCAGCGTTATTACGCTGGGTGTTATTCTAAGAATGACACCATGTCTGTTCCAGTTTCATTGACCTGATGTGGAATTCCCAAGATCATACCTGCGGTATTATGAAAACACGTAAGGGCAAAGCCTAATCATGGTTATTATTTGGTCAGGATATATCTATCTTGGTTTGGATTATCAAAATAGATTGCGGTGGCTCCTAAAGTGAAGAAAGCCACTTTCCTCTGTCCAATCAATATCTATGAAAACTTCTTGAAAGAAGCTTCGACCAATGTATCTTCCACATCTCCAATCCATACCTCTTGAAAAGGGTATGAATTGGAAACCTACCTGGAAAAGTACTCAATTACTCGACAACTTTGTCCGTCGGTTTCAATATTCGGTGGATGATGTTGTAGATGGAGCAGCGGCTAGATATGTTAAAGAACACAATATCTTTGTGAAATTAAAGCATGAGATAGCAGCGTTCATCTTTAATGTGAATAAAATTCATTCCATTCAAGTTGGGTTCTTTTCCCCTGGTATTCTTTGGTCTGAAAGGGTTTTATACCCATTTGATTATAATAATACCAGGTTTCTAATGAATCCCTTCATTTATTTGAAAAACAAGTAGGACCCCCTTTCTCTAGCTTATTAGGGGCCTACCAAGGAATTCCATTAGTGACTGGTAGATTGGCTCAGGCCATTAAAGGTGGTGGGAAGCGGAGGATCTTTGCTATATGTAATCATATAAAACAAGGACTTCTGTATCCCGTCCATATTTGGGCTATGACTGTACTATCAAGTCTTAAGACTGATTGTATATTCAACTAAGAACGTCTGTTGCAGTATCTAAGACTTAAAAGACCGAAAACTTGTTACTCTTTTGATTTAAAATCAGCAACAGACCATTGGCCATTGAGTGTTATATACACCTTAATCGAAATGATTTGGGGTAGTACTTTAGCATCTTCAATAGTCAACAGTTCTTTGGGTCTTAACACCTTTCTCGTATCACCTCCTATGGTGAAGAAGATTAGTGAAGTAGCCTTTCTTACTGGACAACCGTTAGGTTACTACGGTTCATGGTCACTGTTCTCGCTGTCCCATCACTATATAGTGTGGTTGGCGACTTTGAAGGCTTATCCGCTACGAAGCACCCTGTTTGTTGATTATGCCCTTCTTGGTGATGATATCCTAATCACCGACAAGAAAGTGGCCAATCAGTACAATAGGTTATTGGATAGTCTCAGTGTTACCATTTCATTTGCTAAATCAATAGTATCTGAAAATGGAACAATTGAGTTTGCTAAGAGGTTTTGGATATGAGATATGCAAAAAGATATCTCTCCTATCTCTCTCAAAGATTTAACCTCCTGTAGAATAGTTGTAGGCCTTTGCCAATTGTCCTGCCATTACTCGGTAGAAATATCAACTTTACAAAGGCTAGCGGGTGCAGGTTATAAGGTCTGTTCTCCCCTGATGTCTACTCAGTCACCACGATGGGAAACACTAAAGGCCGCTGCTTGTAAACCAAACATGTTACATCTATTACCTCTTGAATTTTGGATTGGAAGGCAGCGTCCTCGCCCCTCAATCCTTATTTGAAGGCAAATAATAGATTATCTGCGTGAGGCTATAAAGCCTAAGCAGATACAAATCTTTCCAAAAGATTTGGTATTTATGGAGAACGGGAAATCCTTGAGCAGGTTGTTATCCTTAATTAGATGAAACAATGGTTGACTTGGCTTTCTTGGTATCATACTGTAGCTTTATCACCAGATGTGACCATTGATCAACTATTTGATGTTCCTATGTGTGCCACTTCTTGGAGACGATCAAACGAAGATTATGAATTAATCAAGTTTAGGTACGTTAGGAAGTGTTACGATATGGGAGCAGGTTGGAACCTTTCAACTACATGTAGGTGGTTTTTTTGTCCTTCAACTCTCAGTTTTATATTGGTTGATCAATAGGTATTTGGTGGTCTTCACGGCAAGGATCTTCTTATCAGTCCTACGTATTTACCATCCTTATGGAAAATGGATATAGATGATAAGAATTTAGGTGCATCTGAGCATATAAACCCTTTTGGTAAATTTTCGCAAAGGAGGGTGACCAAGAGGGTGATTGTTGTTGCAGTCTGGTTAACTGCTTCCACAAACACCCAGCCTGCTGATAGGAATTACGTAATAGAAGAATCAGGATCTGTGAGATATGGATATGAAACTGGATATACTCGAATTGGACCGTATCTCGATTTGTACATGGATAATCTATTGTATTACCCTAAAGAGTCATACTCATATTCAGGGCATTTTGTCCTTGAAAGAGCGTCATCAGTCTAGCTCGTCATGACTCGATCATGACCTTAGGCGGAATTGGTCTTGGCCGGAAGAATGAAAGATACCGGCAAGCACAGAGCAGCTGTCAAAAGGGGTTCCGTAGAGTGGTCTAACCCTAGGGTAATCCTTGGAGCTTTCTCCATGCCCGACAAAGAGAACTTGGTGTGAATCGAGGTAGCTAGCTACCAGCTCGTCTAATATGAGGTCCCACTCACTATTCATGGCCAGACAAAAAGGGACCACTAGCCTAGAGAATCAAATAGGGAATAGGCCCTAAGTTCACCTGTTTGCCCGAAGATGAAGGGGAAGAAAGGGATGCCAGGGACAGAGTAACCGGAGGGGGCATGAAATGAACCCGAAAGGGAAGCCACAGGAGCAGGAGTGGAGAGAAAGCGAAAGAGGAAAGGTGTTTTCCCATTCGATCGATCGATTCAGATTCCCGAACTGAACCCCAAGCCTATATTCTGACTAAGAAAAGTTGAAGTTCCTACCCTGGGAACATTAACATACGATCTTTCCGGATTAGGGAGCAGAGTATGAACCTCAAACCAATATGAAAGAAAGTCATCAAGCAAGATAGCAAGTGTCAAGTGCATGTCTCCCATTCTATTACTGGGAGTTAGAACCTGAAATGAAGAAGTAATAAAGAATGTTACCTCCCCAAATATCATTGATTAGGTCTTCTGGATCAACTGATAATCGTCTAATCAAACAAATGTCATGATCTAATGGACTTTAGGACTAAAGCAGAGAAAGAGATGTCCTTTTCAGAGGACCAAGCCACTCGAACAAAGTGAGATTAGCGGAATGCAACTTCTTGACCGACGAGCTTCAATATGAGCTTCGAGAAAAGCATGCAAAGCACACTAACCTAACTCAATGAAGGCGACTGCCAGCACTGACTCAGACACACACGTGGGCGGTTGAGTAGTGGGTTGATTTGATCAAAAAAGTAGTATACTTCTGACTGAATCAATATCGCATTCTCCTTTGCTACTATGAAGGAAAGCGGTATGGATAGGAAAGGACAAGTTCCGAATAAGCGGCTTATAAAGTCCTCTCTTGTACCTAGACCATCGGCTTATAACTTTGGCTTAGTTGGAAAACCCTCCTATCGCTAAAAAGTGAGGCTTTCACCAGCACTTGAGCTTATAGCCACTTTCTTAGATAGGGCTCTCGGCTAGTTTGTGTAAGCGTCTTTGTAAGCAATACCCCGAAAACTCTGACAAAAGAGATTGAATGCCAAGTTAGTTCACTTATTTTGGGAATCATCTTACGTCATTTGTTAAAGCGCTTTCTATAAGCCATTAATTTAAGGATGTTTTAAAGAAGAGAAAAAGTTCCGCATTTCCTGATTCTTGATAGCAGGAGATATAGAGTCTTTTTTTTGGCGACTGTAGCGGAGCCGAAGGAGATTCCTTCAATCGAGATTCGCCCAAAAAAAAGTACAAATAGCAGCCCTCGACCCCCCTAGGGTATGGCCTACAGGCCCGCAGATGTAGGAAGGCGGCCTGTCTGCTAACCAAACTGCGTAACCAAAGCGACTCCTTGTTGGTGGTTGATAGGTGTTGGTCCGACTCACCTATATCAGTTCGAACTTGGCGGGTCGTTCGTTCGTTTGAAGAATCTCTCTCATTACTCAGCATTTCTCTCAGTTGATCATATGCGTCATAGATAGAATGGAGTGGGCTATACGCCGACCCACGTTAAAAGCTTTCTTCTCTTATAAGATTTCGATTGAATAAACAATGGTAATTTCAAACACCGTCTACTGTCCCACCAACTGATCAGTGGGTTCATGCTGCACAGAAACCGAGACCTGAGAAGGAGGCTGTAGGAGAGAGTCCAGCATAACAGAAATCATCTAAGCTGACAAGGACCCAGAAAAGGAGGATGCTGAGGAAGAAGGTAATGGAATTGAAAATACAGACTGAAGCAGAGAAGAAACAGAATGTTGGTCTAATGGTAAAGTACCCAGCAGAAGGTAAGGTTGGGAAAGACCACAAGAAGCTGGAGAAGGGACAGGCCTCGTCAACGGAGTTTTCTGATGAGCTATCTTTCAGAAGGCTTGGTTCCGGAAGATGACCTGATGGAGGAAGACTTGAAGGTTAGTGAGTCAAGCAGTCAGACCCAGGTTAAAGAATAAAGAAAATGAGCCAAAGTTTTAAGTTTTGTTAGGTAACTTACCGGATAAGGTGGATTGCAAGATGATCCTGACTTTGCCAAGAGAGTTCATGGCAAAAACCAATCAGAATGAATCTTTGGAAAGGGACGTGGTGGATACTCAGTAAACTTGTCATGAGGTAGTCATGCCAAAAGTTCCTCGATGAGGTTATCTGAAGAAGGTTCTTCTCATTATCACTGAGAGTCTAACCAAGGAACTATGTATGGGAGCTTACCTGTTATCCAGGTCTGTTATTAGGATAGGACAGAAGTCGGGGTGGCTGCTCTGCGCTTTATATCTTAAGCACTGTGCTTCTTCCCTTCAGAATGGATCGGTCAAGCTCTTCTTATCTTTCCCAACTCGAAAGCCAGTCAAGCCACTATTCAAAAAGTCTTAGTTAAAGCAAGGAGGCACAGATCAGGGAATGGAAAATCCTTTGGATGAATGAATTTAGGTATCGAAGTTTGACTATTTGACACTCTATCTTTCGATGGCGCTATCACTTTGGAGCGATAGCCGGAACTAATGACTGGCATTATAAAGCGAAACCTAAGATTCTACATAGCCTACTACGAGGATCCCGTATCCAACGCTTCTAAAGCGGTGAAGTCCATCCTAAAGTTCCAAATCTACAACCAACACCAGAGGTTCCTGATGAGAACAAATTGTAAGGAGTTGAAAGAAACCCTTAAGAAAGATGTCAAGACCTTCTTTGACTTTGATATAGAACACATAAAGTGGGAGAGTCACAGTCTCCCTTATTTCCTAACAATAAAATTCTTTTTTGGAAAGGCCAATAACAATGCGATATTTCATAGATAAGCAAGAAATTGAAGCCTCTCTTTTTCTTTATGATGTACCGGCTTGAATTCACTTTCACTTTAGGAAAGGATTTCTTTCTCCTCAAAGTAGGTGTTCGCTCCATAGCACGAACAGGTCGAGATGCGATGTCGATCACATCGGGTGGGACCATTCTCCTGGAGCAGAGCTTGAAGCAAGGGTAAGAACTTTAGGCGGGGCCTCTGTCGATAGAGCTAAAGCATTCATTTATTAATCCACCCTCGACATACTAAGCAAAAGGGCTGATCCAACTACAGAACAAATACAGACATAAACATAAAAAATACCGCACAGAGCACACGCTCTAAAAAACTGCCCTCTGGCATTCATCCTTCGAACTACCCACCAATCATCCAACACAACCAACTATTCATAAAAGAGAAATGAATTACAGAAATCAGTGAATGAAATAAGGCGGGAAAAAAGACATAGGAACGAGCAGGGAGGATTGGTTTCCCCACCTTAAAGTACCGAGCATTTTAGGGGTCTAACTCGCTGATATAAAAAACTGGAAGATTCAATCCAGGGACGCTTGGGACAGGATTGGATCCTTAGTTAAAGAGAGGGGCTAAGCTAAGCCTACATAATGCTATGGGAACAACCCTTTTTGTCCGCTCTCAACTATGCTATGTAGATGGGCTACCTTTTGAAATAAAATGGAATATGTAAGTAAGTAGCATCTAGAATAGAATCCAGAGCAGCTAAGAAAAAAGAAAGAGTTGAACTCGGCTCACAAACTAGGAGATCTGGGGGCTTTTGCCCGCTCATCATTAATCCCACTCTACTATGTAACTTAACCTATTCTATTTATATTAGAGACTTTGACTATGTCTCCATCTATCTGTTATTAAGAATTGGGTCTTTTGTCCTCTTGTATCGGGCATGCAAAATTAGTATTGTTAATTGGCAATTTCTCTCTTGTGCCATTAGCGAATCCCTTTAGAGGAGTCGCCCTGTCATCCCTTGTAATGAAATTGGGAAATCATTCACGCAATAGCGCGTGTTTGAAGTCCTACTAAGCTAAAGAAGCAAATAAAGCATCAGGTCTTGCAGAACCGACTTCAAGGAAGTGAGGGAATGAAGTTGGTGAGCCAATTTCGTTTCAGGTATGACAAGTCCATTTTAAACATGAAGTGAGGTTGAGTTTGCCTGATCGTCTTTAGGATTGGCCTCACGAGTCAGGACTTTCTTTATTGTATCGATCTTTCAGATTGGCTCAATAGGGTCCCATACATTCAGAAGAATAAGGTGGAGGAAGGCCTAATTCTGGAAGATAGTAGGCCCTTTCTTCAAAATAATCAATTAGGTTATCATCCTGCGCATGTCTCTAAAAGACTTTGGCGCCTTCCCCACAGGGCCTCAATCTTGCTTCCATCGCCTTAGCCTTTGTTATGCCTCGTCTTTCCTTCTTCAGGCTAGGGCACCTAAGAATAGACTCAAAAAGGAAAAACGTGGTCTTGGGTTTAGTCTAAAAATCCATTCACATCGATAGGGGGCAGGGAACCAATAAGAAGCATTTTTGGGCCTATCAAACAAACTATAGGTTTCCATTTTCGTGCGATAGGGGATAAAATAAGCGGGTATGTGCCGCTTATACCATCAGCAGATGGATTAATTACCAGTAGCTCCATGCCACCCAGCATCCTGCACGAGACATATAAGAACTTGGTCCACCGGAATCTCGTAGCATGCCCTCCCTCTGCTCGTTACGTTAGCAAGAAAGCCATCGTAAGAGACGTAAGAAAGCAATCTGAAGAAGAAAAAAAAGGCTTCCCATAGGCTCGCCCGAACCATTACTTTATTATAATTCAAAATTGTTTACAAGGAAGCCCTATGGCCTCAACTCTAGGTAGGAACAACAGAAGAATTCAAAGCGCTAAATAGGAAATCGAAAAAGGCCAAGCTACGAACAGTACCCTTTTCAATAGTAAATAAGCTCAAGAGCTAGGAGTTCGATGTCTAGGTTGAGGCTTACTCATTGAAGTGTCACCGTAGATCTGGTCTTTCCCAAGGAAGAAAGCAGCCAGGTCTTTTTTCGACCCTTAAGAGCAAGGTCCGTCCCACTCTGTCATCTACACAATTGTTCGATCTCAGATTCTTTGTCGGAGATTCCAGATTTGATTGCTAACCATGACATCAGTCTTTCCTCCGTCAGGAGGTCACGAAGGTGAGGTCCTGAGAGAGATATATGCTTTACACATGGCATCCAATTGAAAGAAAGAGATGGGTTGGCAATAAAACAACCATTTCATTATTTTTTTACGCAATTTAAAGATTAAGGAATCGATCACTTCTTCACTTCACACTGGTGAATTTGGTAAAGGGAGGTTTTCCTTCCGCTTTAAACGTCTTTTCCCCGCCTGTTCAAGGCACCTTTGTACTTCACTTCCGTTTCCTTCCTAGGTATATTCCTACCCTACCTATCAAAACGAAAAAGAAGTCCCCTTTACCAGGCTCAGCATGAAATCATTCTAAAAAGTGTATTTATAGGTACCAAGCGCCTATTCATTCTAAAAAGGTTGGAATGAAAAACACATTTCGAAAGCCTAGGAAACCACTTTCGTTACTTCACTTCTGCGCTTCCGTTCCCCACCCCTTATTAGTATAGTTACGAAAAGTATAGTTCCCCATCAGCTATTTGGTATATTGATAGTTCTAGGGAAAAGCGGATAAGACGTGGTATTGGGACTAGTGATGTACGAATTACGAAAGCGTTATTTTCATCCCACTAGAAATATGACAATACATTAAGGACAACGGGGAAGGGAAAAGAAAGGAAAGCACTGACCTATATTCGTAGCTTAAGGGGCACAGTTCTAAAAAGCCTATTTAAATCCCTTCGCTAAAGGTTTCACTCTATAATCTGATGAGTCACCACGGAAAGTGAATTCGAGAAAGGTGAAAATAGGACTTCTATTCTGATTGTTCAGCTATTCCGCGTTGAAAGAGGCGGTACAATAGAGGGACTAATTGCTTGCCCGGGTTGAAGGGAGTCAAACCAATCTATCGTTAAAGGTAAAAGGGTATTGAGAAAATTGGCATGGGGTTCCGTACCTTATACTGTTAAAAGCGACTCTAAATTACATATAATAAGAACACATCTTTACTCCACATCTTTTCGGTTAGATAATGGACGATGATAAGCAACCGCCCAGTAGTGCTCTCTGAGCTTGAGGAGTTTATTAGCCATACATAGTTAAGTAGGATAGGGGTCAACCTCTTTCATGACCATGGCCCCAGTGTGTCACTTGGTTAGCATTTGTAGAAAAAAAATAAGTAGGGCTAGTTTTTCGATAGGGAAAGAGATAGGGGAGGGGGAGTTGGCTATAATTAAGACAATTCGGATGGACGATATGGATTTTTTCGAGATAGTTAACCACTTTTTTCACCGTGAGTGGGCTGAAAAGGAAGCTCGACCTATAGGGAGAGGGAGATCATTCAGAACCCGCTGGCTCCTGAACAGGGGGCGGCTCCAAAGGCGCTGCTACAAGCGCCAGCACCGACATAAATTTCCCACCCCTCTCCTGATCAAAAAGAGCCTACGATACTTCGAAGGAACATTCACACTTTGATTCGTGAGGAACTTCACGAGAACATTGTGAAAGGGGGAAATGGCAGTTATCCGTGCACTTTTCGGAAATGACGGAAATATAGTCCAGTGCCACGAAGGCAATAATGTCTTACGATCTGGAGATCTCCGTAGAAACGGATACAGAAACCCTCCACAGATAGGTGGAGAATATAAGGGGGACCTTTCTCTCCTAAAGCTACTCATTAGGGAATACCGGCCAAATTAGCCTGTCTGTCGCTTTCTTTCATAACAGAGTCGTTATTCCCGGCTGGAATAGAAGTATCTCGCACGGGCGAAGGAGATGCATTTATGGTACTGGTGGGTTCGGACAAGCTCTAAGGGAATACTTTTTTTCTTATTTATGTATTTATTTCCCATGACGACTAAGAACAGGCAAATCTAAAATTTCACTTCGAATTTTGGACCTCAATATCCTACTGCTCATGGTGTTTCACGATCAGTATTAGAAATGAACATAGAAGTGGTGGAACGCGCGGAATCACAGATTGGATTACTCCAGTGTGGCATGAAGTTGCTGATGCTGAGTCGACTCCTATGCCGCTAGCTATGCCCTGCTTGGTCCCCCTCCCCCAGCACGGTAGAGGTTCTGTAGCACGTCATGAGCACCGGGCTAAGGGGTGGTTGAGCAACTCAAGCGAATCGTCTTACCTTATTCCAACATAGTGACAGATTGAAGAAGGTTGGGAAGGTGGCCTCGTTATCCATACCTCCGGTCAGATGAATGGAGGACCGACCGACCCGGGTTTTCACAAGCATTAGCGGGTTCTAGAGTGCTTGTCAAGGACGCTAGCACATACCCCGGGGTGATTATCACCACCTACACCTCACATCTCGGCACAGTGAAACGTGTAACCCGCCTGCTGTTCCATTCAACTACATTTGTTCCTTTAATCCATAGCTTAAAAGAACGCAGCAGCGAGGGACAACCCGCTCATATAGCCAGCGGGGAGGATGGCACTACTGGCAAAGGCCGTCTGGCGAAAATGCCGCAGGCGCGAATTGTGGTAGGCCTGCGTCGGGGGAGCATACCATAGGGAGGAAAGGGAGCCCTGACGGTGGAAGAGTTGGGGGAGGCCGGGTCATTTGACGTAAATGGAAGGCTTTTCCTTATTAGAGAAGGCCCTATGGAGTAAGGGGAAGTGGATGAATTCTTGGAAAAAGAGGGAGCGAGCCTATATAAAATAGAAAATGAAATAAATAAAATTCCATGAATAGATAGAGTCAACGGTACAACAGACAGCGCTGCCTACAATTGAATTAGCTTTCGAGGAATCAAATTTATCGGTGTCTGAGTCCTGTCTTGTCCTTGAGTCCTCTCTACGCCTCTCATGTCGTTCTTTCCTTCGCTTGGGACTCACTAGCACACTCCTTGCTGCTTTCGTGCTTGATGGCTTCTGATGAACCAGTGATAGAGATCCTTCCCTAATAGCTATTGTTCAATCCGTCCCTGAGAGTGAGAAGAGTCGTAGGAATTTACATTGCCCTTTACGGCTTGGAATTCCTATTGTAAAGAATAAATCTATTGAGCAATGCCTTTCTTTTCTTGAATTCCAAAATTCTCCGCCTTTTCTCAGCTTGACACCTGCTTTAAAACCATCATTTTCTAAGTACGACAAATCTTCCTTGTAAACTAAGGCTAAGGCACGCTCAATAGTGACTTCTTTCAGGTCATTAACTATAACTTGCACGAGGTATCACAGTGGGGACTGCCTTCTGTCCGGTTCTTGGGTCTGGTCGAGCCTCTTTCAAATTACATCCCTGCCTCGTCTAACTCAAGTTACCCCACTCCTTTGGCAATTAAAGTAGCTCGCTTCAAGAAGTAAGATTATATCCCTAGGGGTATGTTACGAGCAAAAGTTCTCTAGCTAGTGGAAGTAAGAATAGCAAGGTTACGACCGCATATAAATATAATAGGGGAAAGTCATTTTATTCCCTAGAAGTTTATCCGGTTGGGAAAGCCAGAACTCTTGTAAACCAGCTTGATAAAGGGTAGTGGTAGGGACAGTCTCAGTGCCACTGAAAGTGCGATAGTCCTTCAAGCAAGGGACTTGGGCAAACAAAGTCCTTACTCGTATTCCACAAACAACTCGTGTATCGTATAGAGCTTTTTCCTATCCTTTCCGCATAGACTTGCTTCGCACCTGTGTTAAAAGCCAGTTGAGGTTTACTCTTCAGTAAGAATGATAAAGCATTTCACAAGTTTGAATCCCTATAAAAGGTCCATCCCAACAATTTAGCCTGAAAATAAAAAAAGTGGGGTACAAGTTAAGTTTCTATTTAATTAAGTAAGATCCTTTTGAATAGAAGATGCCCATGAAAAAGAATTTTTTAGAGGAAGATCAAAAAAATGCTGATTTCCCTATTGATTAACGTCTGAAGTGGATAAGATCCAAAGAAGTCTATACCTGCAGATGAAAGAGGAGGTTCTACGTGAACATTTATAACAGTGGTGTATCCTCCAACAGTCAAGTAACTAGCACTGGTTATTCCAGCAAGAACTCTTACTCTAACAGAACTAGTACCGTCAGCTCCAATTGTAGCAGCGAGAATGTCTTCACCACCAGATATTGCATTAAGAGCTTCTATTGCAACTAAGGTGGAAATGGAGAGCAAGCTCGGAATATAATAGCTTGAACCGCTTATGCTCTTTGCACCTAAATAAATAGTGGACACACAAAAAATAAAGACGCGAAACTTATAGAGTCATAGCCTTCTAAGACTTTCTTCTTCAACTCACTCAATCGATAGGTTGAGGCAATCAACTGGAAATCGACCAAAAGGACCTGTCAAGCCTTAGAAGTCAAAGCATGCATCACATATCATCATGCATAGCTTATTAGTTGTAGTAGCTGCATAGGAAACATAAAGCATATAGTACTTTTCTCCATTGTCATGCATCAAATGGTTGTCTCTCCTCTCTCAAAGCAAGTGAGCTTCAAGTTTGGAAGATCAAGAAAAGCGAGAACGGGAACTCCTAGAGCTGCTAGAGAATAGCCAAAGAAAGATCTCATGGCTCTGGGAACATACCACTCCTGATACTCTTCCTTCGTCACCTCTATCTCTAAATCAATGGTTTGATATGATGAATTGAATATCATTACCGATGATTACAATTTCATCAAGTTATACTAAAAGAAAAAACAGAATAGTTTCCACGTCAATGAGTAAAAAGGGACTGCCTGGGATTAACGAAAACTAGCATCCACAGAAGCAAATTTGGCAAACCCATTTCAGGACGCTTGTTTAAGTCCATAAAGGGACTGATTCAGGTGGCAAACTGAGTTCTCCCCCTATGGAGAATATCTGTGAGGGAGAGACATGTATACTTCCTTTTTTGGAACATGTTAAGGCTTTACGCTCTAACTCCCCTTCACAACTCTAGGTGTTGTCGCACCTAAGTTATCATTATTTTTCCACTGTATGATTACAGTAGGGGGTCACGTAGGATGGTTAAGCCATAAGCAGGACCGATACTTTGCTTAGCCAAAACATCTTCACATTGCCTTCCCTCCAAATATGTCTCAATTCACACGTCCAATCCCTTCTCATTAGCTCTCTGATTCTTAGAATAATATTGAAATGTGGATCCTCAGGCCCAACCATTGTGCAGCTTCTGTATAGAACCCAGGGAGTCTTTCTCTTCCTGAAAAGATGATAAGCGTGAGATATAGATTCAAAACAGATATGTGTGTGGTCTTCGTGTACCTCCTCCTACAGGGCTGGTTGTGCCCACCATCTTTATCTTTTTCTCCCCGTCCTACTGGGGTCCGCCTCTTATTCCACATTCCTATACTAATCTAATTTGGATTAAGATTCCAAAATCTCTCAATATATCACGATTACCCTCTATCATCCAGTCCATGGCCCGGTCTTTATTTTGAAAAAGTCTTGCAAGAAACTTTTAAATAGTTTTTTTGGTCTTTCAGGTCTGCTTGCCATATCAGGTGACGTGGAGAAAGAAGCTAAGACCAAGAAGAAGTTGGTTGGTAATCAACACTACGGGGGTGCTTGAGATAACCATGTCGAAGAGATAAGGATAGGCTAAGCGTGTCTAGTGTACTACGAACAAAGAACGAAATAGAAGGGGCTTAACCAATCCTTCCTTGCTCCCATTGAGGGATAGAACTCTTCCAATGAAGTAGGTGATACATCCAAACAAGAAGCAGACTAAGACAGTGATTCGGATCTCACACCTTCCACCAGCCTCTTACAATAAGGTCTTTTCTTTTCGAGTTGCTTTCCTTCGTGTTAGTAGTGGTACCTACCTGCTAAGCTATCCTCTTTTATTCTATACTATATTTTTTGCCCGCCTTGAGGAGGGCCCAGCTTTCAAAGGGAGTGAAGTAATTGGATTTAGGATGTCACTAGGCGACTAACCCACCTTTCCGATACAACTTCTTTCTACTTCTGGATCTCGTAATAAAGGAAGAAAAGAAGAGCTTGATCCGCTCGAAGATTTTCCCACCCGGATTGTGACTTCTTTTTGATTCCCCATTCCCAGCTTGGACTTCCCCGTGTAAGGAGTTTTATCCTAGATTGGATTCATTCTCTTTTAGCCCGAGACTTCTAAACTATAGGCGTAAAGCAAGTCATGAACCCACAGTTTTGTCACAACTTTGGAATTGGAATCCACATGCTAGATGCAAGGCTTCTTGTCGAGGCACAGCTTTTATTCCATGATTGTACCATCGCCATATCGTGTTCTAGTAGCCACACTTGCTACTTTCTTGGTGTTCCAAGGCTTAGCAGCCCTTCTTCTTCTGGTGTGCCATGATGGTATTGAAGATGCATTTTCTCTGGCCGTTGCACGGCACTTCTTTGACTAAAGCAACAATGGCTTTAGGAGTTACACTACTGGATTTTAACTGAATTGCAACTTTCTAGCTGTTAGCTTGACTATCTCTACCGAGAAGCTCTCTCTCGCTTCAGCCTAACCAATTCATAGATGATGAAAAGAAGTCCTAAAATGCAAAGTACACTAATTGGGTAAAGACGAAGCAGTTGCTCGTTAGCTGGATCAACGCCACCTCCGGATGGAAAGGACAAGGAGTTGTCGGATGTCAATCTCTTTTCTTTTATGCTGCAAACAGCTACCTTCCATCGGCACATTATTCGCTCTGCTACAATAAACGAACTAAATGGCATACCATCGAGAGTGAGTGAACAGCTAGCCAAAGCTTCTCGTTTGGAGAAAAATCGTGGTGGAAATGCGGTTGAAAGATGAAATGAGATGACAGAACGAGTGAAAGAAGTTACTGAAAGTAAAGCCCCTTTTGTTTTGTTGGGCAACATGGGAGTGTGAACTCGGTTCCCCGTATGACACAAACAACTATTAATGCTCTTTCTCAATCAGGTCTGGAACGCACAGTGTTGTTCAACCTTTCCCTTTGTCTTTACTACTAGATCGGAGGGCTTATGGCCGTTTTCCTATTTCTTTCTATTTTATGTCGCTAATGGTCGCTAAGGCCGCTTTCACTGCAGGTTCATACTGTTTAGTTTAAAGAAATTGAGGGCGCCTTTGATTCATAAGGCATGGCACTATGCCTTACTCGCTCCAGGAAGTACTTATTCGATACAGCTCACACAGTCCTATTCAACTCTTCCAAATCTATGAGTGAGATTTCAACTCTCTCAAATGTAGGGTATCTTTCCTACTATCGACTCCTTTCATTAGAGACAAATAAACCCCACTTAAGGTTTGTTACCTACCGGAATGGATTGCGCTTTTCTTTCCCACCGATTTCAAAGCGCTGTTTTCAACCCCATGAAGAGTCAGTCAATGCATGATGAGGAACTACCATCCGGTAACCAATTCACGTCAGATTCCGGTGAAGCGAAAAGCGCCTTTACCTTTAGTTGGAAATAAATATAGGTCGGATTTCCACTTCTATAAGCGAACTCAAACCACAAACATTATCTATCCTACCGGTGAGTTACAGTTAAACGCCCTATTCGCTATACCGTTAGTGACGCTTATCACGCTTTCAATCGGTTAAACGCATTCTCTTACCCGTTGATTACTTTTCGCTTTTCAGTCTGAAATTCAGATTGTGACCTACCGCTCGAAGCAATCAAGCTCAAAGAGCACTACTGGGCAGTGGCTTATCGTTGTCCATTATCTAATCAAAAAGACGTGAAGTAAAGACATGTTCTTATTATATGTAATTTAGAGTTTCTTTTAACAGTATAAGGTACGGAACCCCATGCCGATTTTCATAATACCATGTTACCTTGAATGATAGATTGGTTCGACTCCCTTCAATCCGGGCAAGCAATTAGTCCCTCTACGGTACCGCCTCTTTCAACGCGGAATAGCTAAACAATCGAAATAGAAGTCCTATTTTCACCTTTCTCGAATTCACTTTCCGTGGTGACTCATCAGATTATAGAGTGAAACCTTTAGTGAAGGGATTTAAATAGGCTTTTTAGAACTGTACCCCTAAAGTTGTGAATTCACTTTCCGTGCTTTCCTTTCTTTTACCTTCCCCGTTGTCCTTATTGTATTGTCATATTTCTGGTGGGATGAAAACAGCGCTTTCGTAATTCGTACATCACTAGTCCCGATACCGCGTATTATCCGCTTTTCCCTGGAACTATCAATATACCGAATAGCTGATGGGAAACTATACTTTTCGTAACTATACTAATAAGGGGTGGGGAACGGAAGCGCAGAAGTGAAGTAACTAAAGCGGTTTCCTAGGCTTTCGAAATGTGTTTTTCATTCCAACCTTTTTAGAATGGATAGGCACTTGGTACCTGTAAATACACTTTTTAGAATGATTTCGTGGTGAGCCTAGTAAAGGGGACTTCTTTTTCATTTCAATAGGTAGGGTAGGAATATACCTAAGAAGGAAGTGGAAGTGAAGTACAAAGATGCCTTGAACAGGTGGGGAAAAGACGTTTAAAGCGGAGGGAAAACCTTCATTTACCAAATTCACCAGTGTGAAGTGAAGAAGTGATCGATTCTTTAATCCTTAAATTGCGTAAAAAAAATGAAATGGTTGTTTTATTGCCAATCCATCTCTTTCTTTCAATCGGATTCCATGTGTGAAGCATCTATCTCTCTCAGGACCTCACCTTCGTGACCTCCTGACGGAGGAAAGACTGATGTCATGGTTAGCAATCAAATCTGGAATCTCCGACAAAGCATCTGAGATCGGACAATTGTGTAGATGAGAGAGTGGGACGGACCTTGCTCTTAAGGGTCGAAAAAAGACCTGGCTGCTTTCTTTCCTGGGAAAGACCAGATCTACGGTCACACTTCAATGAGTGAGCCTCAACCTAGACATCGAACTCCTAGCTCTTAAGCTTATTTACTGTTGAAAAGGGTACTATTCGTAGCTTGGCCTTTTTTGATTTCCTATTTAGCGCTTTGAATTCTTCTGTTGCTCCTGCCTAGCATTGAGGCCATAGGGCTTCCTTGTAAATAAGTTCGAATTATAATAAAGTAACGGTTCGAGAGAGCCTATGCGGAAGCCTTTTTTTTCTTCTTCAGCTTGCTTTCCTGCGTCTCTTACGATGGCTTGCTTACTAACGTAACGAGCAGAAGGAAGGCATGCTACGAGCTTTCGGTGGACCAAGTTCTTATAAAACAACGTATTATCTGATCTACGTCTGGTGCAAGATGCTAGGTGGCAAGCGGCACATACCTGACCTTCACTAGAAGTGACATAAAAAAGACAGTTGAATCAAAAAGAAAGATGTCGATGAAAACGTATTTTTTCCCCTATCGCATGGAAAGGGAAACCTATAATTTGTTTGATAGGCCCGGAAATGCTTCTTATTGGTTCCCTGCCCCCTATCGATGTGAATGGATTTTTAGACCAAACCCAAGACCATGCTCTTCCTTTTTGAGTCTGCTCTTAGGTGCCCTAGCCCAAAGAAGGAAAGACAAGGCATAGCAAAGGCTAAGGTGATGGAAGCAAGACTGAGTCCCTATGGGGAAGGCGCCAAAGTCTTTTCGAGACGCGCGCAGGAAGATAACCTAATTGATTATTCTGAAGAAAGGGCCTACTATCTTCCAGAATTAGCCCTTCCTCCGCCATATTCTTTTGAAGGTATGGGACCCTATTGGGCCAGTCTGAAAGATCAATACAATAAAGAAAGTCCCTACTCACGAGGCCAATCCTACAGACGATCAGGCAAACTCAAGCTCACTTCAAGTGCAAAATGGACTTGTCGTACCTGAAACGAAATTGGCTCACCAGCTTGATTCCCTCACTTCCTTGAAGTCGGTCGCTAATCGGTTGTAAGCTGAGACTTATGTCGCAAATAAATAGATACATTTGTTCATTGGTCTATGATCTGCTGCAACTTGTCTTTCTTGTGTGGTATCATACCTCATTGAATGATTGTTTTCCCTGTCTCTGCGAAAAAAGTCCTTTGTTTCATCGGTGGAGCTGCTATTTGGTGACAAAACTCCTTCCTTGTCGATAAGAGGAAATAAGCAGTTGTAGTGAATGAGTAAGGAAGCGAAACTAGTCTTATATGTCGCTAATACGCTACTTCTTCCTTCCTCTTAGCTCTTAGAATAGCTTATAAACGAGATCGTATAAGCCTAGCCCAGTGGTCATCTGATACCGGTAGAAGTGGCTATGGTAAAAGTGTTTTCCAATCCGTCACGTCATCCCATCCTCCTAACGATATATTGTGAGGAGCTTTACGAAGCCATTCGTGGTCTATTGATATATAGCTTATCCTTTCTTACTATGACCCGGGAATAATAACCATATCCAAGCCAAGGAGTTAGACCAACCCAGATAGACCACATTATGGCCAATGGGATTAGAAAAGAAGCAACGGATTGATTAAGTGCGATAATGCGAAAGCCATTGTGCCTTAGCGCATCCTTTTTCTTGCTAGGGCAAGCACGGGGTCTGGTTCAAGGCAAGGTATAGCTTAACAGAATAAAAGAGAATTAGTGTATTAAGCAAGTACGGAAAAGCGGAAAAATGGAATTCAGGCGTTGTTCTTAAGTCTAGTTAACGAAGGCGAGAGGGAAAGCTTACTTGAGAGGATATACCTTACTGAAAGGATATATATTCGATGTCGCATATCCGCTGTTGCATAGTTATATTCCTATAATCACTAATCACTGCCTTTTCCTTAATCTCAGAACTGGATGCTAACCATATATTTATCTGAGTCTTATGCTAAAAAGGACTTGCTTTTAGTTCGTCTTCGCCCAAGTGCGGCTAATGCTATAATAGGAACGGAACTCATATTTCTAACTCATCCCCCCGGAACGTCTTCTTTAAGAGCGGATCCTACCCTTCTTCTTCCTTGTCAAGCAGATGTCGAACCTCATTATTTAGCGGCTCTCCAAAGTCCCAGAGGTGGAAGTGGTTTTGATAGGCGGGACAAAGTGCTTTCAATGGTGATGAAAGAGGGGGGAAATGCCTGGACAACAACCACTCACCCAACCTGGCGATAGTACTGTAAACCCTTGGCTCGCGATTGAAGAATGTATCTCACGCGGCTCTATCCAATAGCGATCCCTGTGTATACGATAGATCATCATCCTTCTAAAAATCATGCATGTTGGTTTGTTGTCGCGGTAACCTCTTTCGGTTTTGTTCGTAGTTCAGGAACATTCCTTGGCTGCGAGTTAAACGATCGAACATCAACAACGACAGTCACTTTACTAACAACTAGAATGATAGCAGAATGGCTTCAGGAAACTACTAATACTAGAGTAGAGGGATTGGAATGATTGCAAGACCCTCACTTCCAAGATTTGACGGTTACCTTCAAAAAAGAGGAAGAGAGGGAAAGGCCCTACGCGGTTAAGAAGCTGAAAGAGAATCTACTGGGCATCCTCACTGACGCTATTTAGTTATTTGGGATCGGAATATCCACTAGAGAAGATGGGAATTGAGTCATGTCAGGGTTATCCTTGTATTGTATTAGCGAGAGGCGGAACCCTTCTTTCTTAATCAGACGATTTCTCTCCTATCATGTATGATTGATCAAAGTCTGGTATGTAGGAATCAGAGTCTCAATCGACTGGCATCCCCCTTCACTCCAAAATTCCTCAAAGAAAGCAAGCAGCAAGTCAGTCTGCGCATAGCATACTCTCTCAGTTCCTCTCCTTTTACGACCGGTTGAAGGGGAATGGGCCAACTTGAAATGGACCAATTCGAGAAAAGGGTCAAGATATGGTGCTGCGGTCAAAACAAGGAATGCTTTCTAGGAGGGTAATGCAAATTGTGATATATCTCAATAGTTAACAGAAAGAAATAGGCGAGAGGAGAAGTGTTGTTTGCAAGCGAACCCAATAATGCCAGGAGGCGGAGAGCCTTTCGATGAAGCCTGCACCCACTAGGAAAAAGGAAAATATACCTTGCCAGAGTTTCCCGATAAGGGGTCTTAAACAACATAAGTAAAAGCTTCACCGACTGCTTTATCCACAAGAATGTCATAAAGATTCTCTCCGGTCTTCCTCAAAAAGACAGCTTTAGAGCGCAAGTCAAACTCATGATAGGCGAGCAAAATCACACGCACATGATTTAGCGGTATAGAGATTTTTTATTTTATTTTTTATGCTAGTAAAAATATAATATACCAATTGGATATACAAGTAAAACTTATTTATTTTTCTTTCCATATAATTCTATCAACAAAGGGTAATTAAAATTTTATGATAGTTATTTTTCTGTTGGATAAATGACTATCCATATAATTTTAATTATTTCTATCTTTCAAATAAAAAAAACAAAATAAAAAATGTTATTATTGGTTTTTAGTGAGATGAAATATTAATTATATATAAGTTAAATATATTTATCCTAAAATTTATGGTAATGTTTCAACGCCGTATTAATTTGACAAATATTTATGATAGTTACGTTTCTATTGGATAAACAACTACCCATATAATTTTAAATCTTTGTATCTTTCAAATCAAAAAACAAAATAAAAAACGGTATCATTGATTTTTAGTGAGACAAAATATTAATTATATGAAAATATTCATACTAAAATTTATGATAATGTTCCAACACCGTATTAGATTGATAAATATTTATGATAATTACATTTCTATTGGATAAATAACTAGTCATCTAATTTTAACTCTTTGTTTCTTTCAAATAAAATATTAAAAAATAATAACATTGATGTTTAGTGAGATTAAATATTAATTATATATGAGTTAAAAATATTCATCCTAAAATTTATTATAATGTTCCAACACCTTATAAAATTGATATTATTGCATAATAATTTATTAAACCTAAAAATAGAATAAGTATTTAACAATAAATTTCATTCTAGTGATCATTTGTCCCTTTTATATTATTATATTTTTTTAATTTTGGTAAATATATTTTTAAGAAAATATTCCTCGATGACTCCTAATTTTAAAAAATTGTTAGATTTCAATAAAAAAAATCCAATTAAATTATATAAAAATATTCAAGTTTGCATATTTCCAAGTAAATCCCTCAAAAAATGTCAAATCAAATTCATAACAATAGAATCCCCAAGTAATTCTTTAAGAAAATTCCTAAGTAAATCCCCAACAAAATTCACAGAACATGAATCCCCAGGTAATACCACATATATTTCTAGATAAATTTCCAAGTAATTATTTGCAAATAAATTTATGTAGGAATTTTCTTGCTAGAAGATAAAAAAATCCTTTTTCTTATTACTTGCGAATTTACCTATGAAAATAATACTTACAAATTATTTGCCGCAAATAATTCCCTAGGTAATAATTTTGCAGAAATGGCGCAAAATTTACCCACCAATTTTTCTGGGAAACTATTTTTCGCATGTAAAAAAGTTTATAATTTAGGAATTTCATATTTCCGCATGAAAATTCGTAGGAAGTTTCTGCAGAAATAATCCCCAAATAAAATTCGCTGGTAATTTACAGTTTACTAGTAGTGACACGTTCTCAACAACTGCATCCTACTCCTATTTTTCAACTTAATAATAGTCTCCAAAATCAACCCCATAAACCCATACACAGAGATAATATCTCAAATGGTTACTCAACTAAGGGTTTTTTTCAGAAAGTCACTCAAATATGAGTTCTTTTCTCAAAAATTCACTAAACTTTCTTTTATAACCTCAAAGTCACACAACTATAAATATATTACTTACAAAGTCATTTAACCTATTTATTTATTTTTTCATTAAAATATGTTGACATGAATTTTTTTATTTAAGATAAAAAATTGTTTAAAAGAATAGGAAAATATCCTAACAAAAGTAGGATTTAAATAGTCTTAATAAAAGCATGTTTAAGCCGATAACAAGACCTTCTACTATCATAATTTGGTGCCTTTACAAAAAAAATTTAATTGGGTTTTGGACATTTGTTTTTCTAAAGTAAATTTTAATTTTTCCTTTTTAGCACGGGAAAGAGGGGTTCATTTTACAAAAAAAAATACTTTAAAAAAAAATTAGGGTTCATTTTGGGCACTATTATCACTTAGAATAAACATAAACTAAATAACCATTTTAAAAATAGTCTAAGATTAATGACTAATAATAATAAAATAATAACAATATTATTATTATTATTATTATTTTATTTTTACTATTTTAATTTTAAACAGAAATATTTTATGTAAACAATTTTTATGAAAAATTTAATTAAATAGGTTGAATGACTTTTAAAGTAAAATACTCATAGTCGAGTGACTTTCTAAGAGAAAAAATCAATAGTTGAGTGACTTTCAAATAAAAGAACTCGTAATTGAGTGACTTTGAGATTATAAAAGAAAGTTGAGTGACATTCTGGGGAAAAAACTTAGTTGAGTGACCATCTGAGATATTATCTCCACATAGACAAGTAGAAAATTTCGCAAAAGACATGATGGATTATATCAGGGTAATGTCCCACACCTGAATTCATTTCCATAACACAACGATCTAAGTCACCAATTCCTTGCCATGAAATTTCAAGCTGGGAATTGAAGCATCTACATAATCGATAAAATCCTCTGAATAAGGATATGAAATAACCCCGTGATTGAAGAAGTAATGATAGATAGACTTCAAGATTGCTAAACAATGATCATAATCATACTCATCTTCTTTCTTCACTTCATTTTCGGACGTTCCTCCTTCTTCAAGATTGGAAAATATAGACTTATTAATGGGTTTCAATTCATATGATTCATACATGCGATACTTTCAATTTTCTTAAACTTTTGGAAATACACGTAATTGGTTGTGTTCAATTTTATACATAACAACTAAAATACTACTCTGAAATATGGTACTAGTTTCAATACACGAATAATTCACTTCTTGTCAAGAACCAAACGACACACAAATGTTCCTCCTCTTTGCTCAACCTACATTCTCCCTA
The DNA here is from genome assembly GCA_029582485.1 of Solanum tarapatanum. Classification (NCBI taxonomy): domain Eukaryota; kingdom Viridiplantae; phylum Streptophyta; class Magnoliopsida; order Solanales; family Solanaceae; genus Solanum; species Solanum tarapatanum. The sequence goes on from JAJOOB010001942.1 coordinate 22,665, forward strand.
CCAAAAACTTGATCAATTGACGGCCTTATCATTTGGATATTTTAAAGTCTTTTTCATTGTGTAATTTCTTTAATTTAGAAGATAGATTGTGGTGACAATTTTTTTTGTACGAAACTGATAATTTTAGAAGAGTCATTGGCGTTGTTCCTCAGTGGATCATAAATTTAAGAACGATTCTATGTTATTTTTCAGCACAAGAGAATTTAAGTGATACTTCTCCATATATATATACCAACAATGTATCGTTTCTAGATTTACTCTTAGCTACTAATTCCCTCATTTGGGAAAAATGACGGTGTTCCCTTGATTTCACTTTGTTATTTATTTAGGGGAGTTGTGTTACTTTTCATTTTTGAGCTTTCACACAATTGATTTTTTATCATCTACTGATTTTGTTAATCTATGTCATTCCGTTGTTATTTTTTTCCTTCCTCTATAGAAGACATGATTAATTAACATATCTGATTCTATAAGTTAGGCACAAGATATCAAACTTGGAAAAAGAAAACATTTTCATATCAAATCAAAATAACCTTTCACAATCTCTAATCCCTAAATAAATTTTAAGCTGAAACAATAAATACAAGAAAAAGCATAACCAATTCAAAATACTACTATGAAGACTTCAACCTTAAAAACGAAGAATGGATCAACACCTCATGTTTCTCAAATTGTCATCGGTTTCATCTATCTCTTTGCCAACTTGGTAATACTCTCCCAAATTAACCCCATCAACCCATAGACAAATCAAAAATTTCACGATGAATAGGGCTAATTATATTAGGGTCATATCCTACAATTTTCAAAATAGTTAAGAAACGCCTTTCTAATAGAATGATCTTAGTCTTCAGGGCTTGGCCTCGAAATTTCAAGTTGGGAATTGAAGCCTCGATATAATTGATAAAATTCTCTGAATAATTAGGATAAGGGATCACCCCATGATTGAAGAAGTAATGATAGATAGACTTCAAGATAGCTACATCCTGATAATAATCATAGTTATCTTCTTTTTTCAACTTAATTTCGGATGTTCCTTCTTGTATAAGATTGGAAAATGTAGGCTTATTGATGTGCTTCAATTCATAAAATTCAGGCATGGGAGACTATCCTTTTTCTCCAATTTTTGGACATACACACTTCAATTCATACCGTTCAAATGTTGGGAGTTTTCCTTTTTATGTTGCTTTTTGGTCCTCTATTTCGTCTACAACTTTATCATTTGCAGATTCAGAGATGATTGATTCTTCATTTTCCAGATCATTGTTGAAGTGATCAAGTGGAGGAGAGGAGATAGGTGACCAAACTTCAGATTCTTGATTTTTTTCTGAAGGTAGCATTTCAGACATGATGATTCTTTGTGAAAATGCTGGAGCTAATAAAGAAAAAAGAAAGAAGAAATACTATTGAGAATGATGAGATCGTTCAGTCTGTTGCTATATTTATAGCGTATAAAGTTGACTAAAATAATTAAAATATTAATTTTATTAAATGTCACTTCAATTTTTCATGCCATAAAAGTCACATTTTTTCCCATAACTCTCTGTATATTTACTCTACATTATTTGGTTAGTTAGACATTAAATGGACTTTTCAGGTAAAATATTTACTCATCTGTCATGATTTATGGCTAGTAAAAATTTGACTTACATGATATATTATAGCACAAAGGGGTTGATATACCCCTCAACATTTCCATTTAGAGTTAATATATCCCTCGTTATTAAAGTGACTTATATATATCCTAATGTTACACAAATGATTCACATATACCCTTTTCTTCTAACAAAGGTGATAAAACAAAAATTAAATTAGTTTTAATTTTTTTTTTATTGAAACAGAAAAGATATTTCACATAGGGGTATGTTTGATCCTTCTCACACATTTTTTTCTTTTGACTATTTTTATTCTCGACTAAAGATGTTATATTCATAAGGAAAAAACAAGGCATATACAATTTTCAAGATGAAATTTTATTGATGAAGAATAATAAGAATTTATCATGTCAAATTGAAAATAATATTTAGATAACGAGGTGAAACTACTATGGGGAAAGCTGGCAATTGTGGTGATACGCAATTTTGTTATTGTTGGATGTGTGATTACGAGTTGAATTATGATCAATCTTTGATGTATCATATCTATGCCTGAATGTGTGTGTTATTACAAGTTGAATTAGACCTATTGTAGTAATTTGTTATTTTATTTTGATGTTTATATGAACGGTATATGATGAATCTTTGATTAAGCAAATAGAATGGTGTGGTTTAGAGGTGAGAGATGCATTCTACGAATAAATCAATAACTATTGATGTGTCTTTTTACCTATTAAGTTTTCATATACATCTTCTAATTGTTGTGGCTTTTTACCAATATATTATGTTTTCATGTGAATGATTGCTACTTGGTAGTAAGTCATTCCACGGTATAGTGTGTGAAATTTGAGATTCGAAATTTTCTATTATTTGTGATTTAACTCTAATTCACACCTCATATAGGGTCTGAGCATTGTGTTTAATAACAATATACACACTATAATGGGCTGTGAGAATGGTGAGATGTACGTAGACCTTTGTTTCTGATATATGCTTAGCTAATTCTAGAAGAATATTCAGTCGTTTTTTTCTAAGGTTCCTTACTTAAGACGTCTCTGTTTGAATTGTGAATTTTGGTATCACTTCTCTCTATAACTCACACTATATGCTACAGGAAACATTAAAATTATCCTTTTGTAGTACACTATGCATGACGTCAACATTACTACTATGAATTAGTCCCTTGTGATACTCAGTAGGTATATTGATACCATATTGGTATCATATATGACTGAGCTTAATCCTTTCTGATACTCCATCGGTATATTACATCGATACTATATCAGTATCATATAGGATTGATCTTTTTTAAGAAATAATTAAGAGAAAATTATTAAAGTTACAATCTTATTTATTAAACTCTAAATTAATAACAAAAAAAAAATAATTTTTGTGATACTCCATCAGTATATTGATACCATATCGCTATCATATAGAACTAAGTTTAATCATTCGCGATACTCCATCAATATATTCATACCATATAGGTATCATATAGGATTGGACTATTTTTTTAAGAAGTAAATAAGAAACAATTAAGAGAAAATTATTAAAGTCACAATCTTATTTATTAAACTCTAAATTAGTGGAAAATATATTTTTATATTTTTTTCTCTTTTTGCAATTTTTAAAAAATTGTATCTAAATTATGACTCTTTCCAAACTGGTTGTAAACTAAAATATTGAATAATTGAAACATACATCAATAATACCACGACAATATGTAGATATACCATAATGATATCATGAATGATTGAGTAATCTCGTCGAAGGACTGAAGCAAACTGCAAGGAAAACACTACTTAGTTACTCATTTATACCACTAGAGTATATTATACTTTGATGGAATCAAAGAGGAAGAAGCAACCCTTCAATGAAGAACTGCACAGTTACTCTTTCATACCATCAGAGTATATTCATATACTAGTTAACCAAACTGCGCTTCGCGCTGTCATTTTTTTTATAGAGTTGATGTAAAGGAAATTAAGAAATTTTCATACCAAAATCTCTCTCACTCTCAGTCTCTCTCTCTCTCTCTCTCTATATATATATATATATATATATATATATATAAAATTATAAAAT
>JAJOOB010001943.1:0-25626 GCA_029582485.1 Solanum tarapatanum
GAAATATTTTTTTCTTCTTAATCTCATTTTATCAATTAAAATAGAATAACTTCATGTACCCTTTCAACATATAATATATGTCATATATATAAGATCATAGTATATCCATCATTAATTTATATTTATATAACGATAAAAAATAATGATAATAAAATAAGAAATATTTTCATTTTTTATTTTTTTAATTGAAAATAAACATTTGCTATTTTAAAAAAAAAAAACATTAATTGAAAAAGAATGTGTCAAAAAGAAAATATTAATATATTTATTTGAAAAATAAGCATGTTTAACCCATTAAATAACAATAAGGACATTTTTGGACCAAAGTATTGACGGCAAGGACATTTTTGGACCAAACTACAAACGGATGACATTTTTGTTCCTTTTGCAAAGTTTAAGGGCATTTTTGAGCCAAAGTATTGACGGTAAGGACATTTTTGTTCCTTTCACATAGTTTAAGGGCATTTTTAACCCTTTTATCCTCATTCAACTTGTACACATAGTAAAATTTTTCCAAAGGCTAAGAAGAAAAGTAAAACATGGGCCCCACAAGTCAGAGTATAATATCAATAAAATAATATCCTCATACAACTAGTACAAGTTGTACGTCACACATAGTAAAAAATTTCAAAGTCATATGACTAGTAAGAGGCTTAATTAAGAATATTAGGAATCTCGATGAGAGAGTGAGAAAATTCATTTTAGATAAAAGATTAGCAACGACACGTAGGGGTAAAATTATCTAGTGAACTGCTCACTTTTGGAAGTTTTCGCAATTCATTAATCTAGTGAATCCACACGTAGGGGTAAAATTATCCGCTAATTATCCCTGGTGAAACCCTTGTTTATATATCTATTTTTCTCTTTGCGTCCCCATACGCCTCCCTCGTCATTTGTGCATTTGCAAGTGATTTCAAGTTCTTTGTTGTGCTCGATTTATCGTTTCCCTGAAAATCTTTCTCACCTAATCACTCTTTCATGCTATCTATGTATAGACGTACACTTTCTCTTATCATTCTTTATTTGCTAATTAATTACATTTTGTGTATTTTCTATGTTGTTTATATCGCATGACTTAAGGTTATGAATTGTAAATCCTTGATTCCACAATGTTTTTTTTCTTTATATGTGATGATATAAAGACATCATACCCATCAGCAGCAACATTTGCAGCTGTCCACTTGTGTGTTCGTTGAACCCCAAATAACTGTTCCTTGTGTATAGCTAAAGCTTTACAAAACAAGACCTAATTTGACCTAGATAGATTTATACATGTATGAAAGGATGTTGAATGATTTTTAGTCAATTTGGGATGTAGATGATTACCCTTTAATTTTGTGGTTTTTCTTATGAAACATCGCTCATTTGCAACCCTAAACCAAAGTTATTTATTGGGTGAAGGTCAGTGCTACATTTGTACTCACACTTTCCAATTATTTTTAACTTCCTCTATTTATTTTTTAATTTCAAAGTTACTCCCTTTGTCCATTTTTGATTGTTATGTTAAACTTTTCGAAAGTTAGTTTTACTAATTTTCAAAGTTAAATTAAATAATATTAATTCAATATTTTAAACAAAAATTTAGATATTCAAAAACATACGAAAAGTACTATAAATTCCAATTTTTTGCATATCAATATGATAAAAAATATATATCCTAAAATGTTAGTCAAAGTAATATCATTTGACTCTAAAAAATTAAATTATGACAATTAAAAGTGGACAGAGGTAGTATATTTTTATATTTTCTTATCATTTTTAATTTATTAAAAAAAATGTAATTAATTTTTTTTTGTGTTTTACCTTCAATATTAATTAGTTATTCGCCAAATTATTATTTTTTAAGATCTAAAACTAGACATTAATTAATATAACTATTATATTAAATACTCATATTACTCATTAGTATTTTTTTTTTAAAAAATACCTGTAAATTTCAAAATGAACAAGTAAAGTAAACAGATGAAATATTTATTTATTTATTTAATTTACTTGGGTTAATTTCAAGCGAGCATATATCTTAGAATATGTACAGTTATGCGTCCGACTACGTACCAAATTAAGGGTTTGTCAATCTTCTTTCCAACACCTTCAACTGCTAATTAATTTGATTCTGGAGTAGAAAGTTTTAACTATTTTACCTTGAAATTGTAAGTTAGTATAGTATAGGAGATATTGTGTTTCTATTCATGTTCAATGCTAGATAATAAACTTGAAGTTTAGATAAACATTGTGAACAAAATATTAATGACATTTTAAGGGCAATAATGTTAGTTTTGAGATTCGATCTAATAAGCTTGACATAAAGTATACGACAAATAAAAATGTTAACTGGCAAAAAGTGTGAGGATACAAGTGAGGAGTATGTGACACTCTGATGAAAACAGTAAATTGTGACTACATCATTAGATAAATAAGAGACTTGAGATATATACCCAAGACAATATATAGTCGTATGTGTAACACCTCGGTATTTGAAAGAGCTAAATTAAAAAGAACTAATTTGGAAAGAGCCAAATCTGAAATTAAGTTATGCTTAAGTTGTGAATTTTGGGTCAACTTAAAACGACCATAACTTTCAGTACATGATGAGTTAGGTGGCCAATAATACATCAAATGAAAGGTCTTGGAATCCTCTTTCCAACGCCATAGAGTTTGCTAAATTTTGAGCTCGTATGAGGGATATATGCCCGTTTGAAGTTAGACTGTCCAATTAAGGAAAGTTACCCGAAAATGTGAGGGGTATTTTCATTTTTTCCTTGTCCAATCAGATTAAAACGTTTTTAATAATATTTTGGGGTCAAATATGATTTTGGTCAGTTTTACAAATCCTAAATTACGCTTAGGGTTTTAGAAGAGAGTTCAAGAAGAGGAAAAGAGGAGAAAAGGAAGAACAAACAAGGTTTTTGCGAATCGAGGATTTGTTTCGCCAAATCGAGGTATGTAAGTTTTCATAGTATTGGGTACGTTCACCCACACGCCAATCATGATTTACATCTTCGAATTCACCCATAAATATTGATGAATTTAAGTTCTTGATAAGTAATATTGAAGTATTGCTTTCGTTCTTGAATTAGGATGGGTTTGATGAAGTTTTTGAGATAAACGTATCAGTTTGAGACTTGTTTTTGAGTAGATTCCCCTGTACTTGTATTGGGTAATTGAATATAAGGAAACCTTGAGAAATGAAATCGATTTTAGACGAATTAGGGTCAGAAAATGAGAAGAAACATTCATCGGGGAGTTATGGGGAAAGGTTGGGGTGGCGCACCCTCGATGCACCAGAAGGTCTGGGGCTGCGTGCGCCCGATGCGCCAGAAGGTGTACGGCGACGCTCCCCTTATGCGCTTAAAGGTCTGGGGCGGAGAACCCCCGATGTGCCAGAAGGTCTGGGGCGGCGCACCAGCAGTGTGCTAGAAACCAGTCTCTGAAGTTCATGGGTTGGCGCCCCGCACCAGCAGTGCGCCACAATCACCTGCCCCCACCCTTTTCCCATTGTTTGCACCCGCGTCTAAGTCCTTTTAAAGTGTACCTTTACTTCCTATTGCTTTTAACTAATCTAAAATACTTCTAAACATCGAGAAATCATTCATAACATGAATCATAAACCTTGAATTCATAATTCAAATTCAAGGTAGAACTAAGAATCAAGTCTTGAGATTTCTTCGAGTCGTTTTAAGAAGTCTTTCTATAATCTTTTAAACTTGTTTTTGAAGACTTGGGCATTGAGTTTGAGGATGAGTAGAGTTGAGTTCATTTTCTTTAAAATGATATATGGGAACTAAGTATTCCCAAGAGAAATGCTTTATATTTAAGAAAAAGAGGAAACACCGATTTCCAAAAGAGTTCATGAGGAGTTTTGAGTACTATATCTTTTAAGAGAAACCATTTGAGTAATAATCTCAAAGTTGAGGAAGAGGGATTTTTTTCTAAAACATATGAGCTAAGTTATATTTTGGGAGTAGTATTGAGCACCGATATGGGGGAGAGTTCTAACAACTCACAACCCCCATAAACCATGTAGCCAATATGGGTAGAAAGGATCATAGTTTTTAGATAATTCCTTATTTCTTTTTATCATAGACTAGTGGATCCACTTAGTTGAGGATCTCTATACCCCGACAGGGTATAGGACAGTTCTGGTAGCGTGGGCAGGACACTTATCATCACATAGCTCATAGTGATGGTTGTCGATTAGAGATTCTCCCAAATAGAGTTTATTTTTGTATTTTTACATACAAACTGAATTATATTGTATTTCCAGTACATTGAGTTCTTATCTACTATTTTAAAAGCTTTTCTTTATATCGCATTATTGTTATTGCTTTTACATTGAAATGAGTTGAGATTAAGTTGAGGTTGAGTTGTGTTGAGACGAGGTACGTTGTTTCTTCAGTTCTAGTTCAAGTTTATGTCATGCTTTAGATTTCCCCTTACATGCTCGTACATTCAATGTACTGACTCCATTTTGCCTACATCGTTTCATGATGCAGATATAGGTAACCAGGATAATGAACTAGCGTTTCATTGATCCAGTTGAGTTCCAGAGTTGTTTGGTGAGACTCGTTGCTTCCGGAGGAACCCTCATTTATGTTTTATAATTTCACTTTTGTTATTAGGATGTCGTGGGTCTTGCACTAACATCCATCTCAGTTAGTAGAGGCTTCATAGATAGATATACATTAGTTCACGAGTCTTGTTCATTTTAGTTGTTATGTTCTAGACTTGAGTTGCCCTTGAGGCCGGTTTGAATGTTTTATTTTCTAAAATATTGAGAGTATCTTTGATATATTTGAGTTAAAGTTTATCTTATGAGTTAATTCTATGTTGAGCAAGTCTTCTGCTGAGAGTTGAGCCTGGCCAATGGTTCACTTGGGGCTAACAATGGTTCTTGAGTGTCCGGTCACGCCCAGGGTGTAGGCTTTGGGAGTGACAGTATGAGGCTCTATGTTTATGATTTTCTATATGTGCCTAATTAGTATCCTTGAGCTACCAATGTGGAGTAGGTGGATGTAGGCACTATATGGTACCGTTAAGAGTTGGGTAGAAGGGGTTATATCACACCCAGAGCCTAGATTTTGGATGGATCTAGCACTTGATGCCATTGTTGACCCAAGCATATCCATAACATGATATTAGACAAGAGCATACATCGCTATGAGTGGAAACTTATTTTGTAAATATTTGAAGAGACAAGTTTTGTAAAAGAATTATTTTGCATAAATGTAAGTCATAGTAGTGAAATCACTGACAAAGGACACAGAGGTTCAAACTAAAGCATAAGAAAATGTATATCTATGAAACCTCTAAACATAACAGAGTAATGTCTATCGACACAAGACCCCTAATATACCTTCAACACCTTAAACACCTTAAACACATATTCATAAAATTCTAAGAAATGAAGACTAAGTGTACGCTATACCAGCTTAGGATAAAAAGTTTAGCGTTGGAAAAATATAGGAAAGATGTTGGGTAAATAAGTAAGTAAACCTCACACACTAGTAACACGTTTTAAAGTCATGCAGTTCTAGACCCAGAACGGTAATATCACTAGTGGGTAAGGTATTCATAAATGATATTAGAGTCACCCTTGTGCCATCCTTATCGATATGGGCTAGAGTTCAACTAAATTTAGGAAAATCCTGGTAAGATGGGGAAAATTTCAATGTTAAGTCAATGCAAATCGCATGCATTGGGAAAAACCTCAACGATAATGCTGATTCCATAAAAAGGGGTATATGTGACACCCAAATTTAGATTAAGAAGTCCCATGTCGGTAAAACACAAGAAAGATGTTGAGTGTATAAGTAAGCAAATCTTACACACTAGTGATGCATCTTAAAATTTGGGGGATCTAAAGCGGACAATAGCATTACTGGGCTGTATCGTTACACTAGTCCCTGGACACAGAGGGGGCTCACTAATAGAAGAAGATATTGAATCTAGTGAGCGGCTTGATCACGTGTATGCATACCTAAGTCTACATCAATTAAAAGATGTAGCGCTACCAACAAAAGGGGAGTAAGTACATGTGGAATAGTACTGTATATAAAATGGCAGAAAAAAATATAAGGTACATATCAAGATTAGTAGAAGAAGTCAGCTTAATTATGGTCGTGACATATGAAGGTTGATTAAGAGATGAAGTCGTTTACATTGTCTTAGAGATATTTCTTTCATTTTATTTTAGTTCGTTATGAGAGTCTTATAGAGTAACCATGAAAATATTAGAGACTATTTTAAGATTTATAAATAGTTAATTAGTAACTCTTTTCACACGGAAATTTGGAAGAAAATACCCCAAATTAAACGTGGAAAATTTCAAGAGCAACTATTGAACCTCTGGTGATGGGCACATTTGAGTCATAGGTCAGCTAGTTGAGGATAGTGCGAGAGATGGTATCAAAGCTGCCACAAAGACCTACTGAGTCATCTTCGGGACCTAATTCATTTGTTCCGCAAAGCAAGTTTGATACTTTCTTTGAAGAAAAAGGCTCAACTAGCAAATCTAGAGAAGTCTTACACCGGCTTGGTGAAAACACATGGTGAGTTGATTCTCTCTCATGCTAAGATGAAGAAGAGGAAAAAGAACAGAGATAAATTTTTCACCCAGAAGTGATAGGGGGTGAAAGACTGTAGAGAGTATTGAAGGTGAATGAGCCACTTCCTTCTTCGAGTCTAGTTAAGACTAGAGATGTTTCGACTAAGTAATTTGATAATGAGGGAGCTGATGATGTTGAGGATAGAAACGCCATTGAGAGTGAGGATGAGGAGTGATGCAGACTAGGGAGCCCCTCGTATTCTCTTTTCCGATCTTCATATTTGTATTGTTCGGGCACAATGCCATTTTTAGTTGGGGTGCTTCCGTTAGGGTTCTTTTATTGTTTTTTGCTTTATGCTAGAGTGATGTTTTAGATTCCATGTCAGGCTTTGATTATTATTGTTCCATTGCCAGGCTTTTGTATATTGTGTTGGATTGGTCATTTTCTATCTTTCATTTAAAGTTAGTTTTATTTTCCATTTTTAGATTCTTTGTGATGATGTGTTGAGTGACGACGCTCAATGATAGAAAGAATGATGACTTTCTTAAGTGTAAATCATCATGGTGGTATGATTGTTCTTCTTGTGTGCATGGTGATGTCTGAGTAACTATTGTAATGCTTGAGCATGAGAATTCTGAGTACCCATAGCTAGTATTAATTTGGGTTGTCCTTGGTGAAGTTTGAGTAGCTGGTTGTTATTGCCCATGGTAAAGTCTAAGTATTCAATTGTTGTTGTTATGGTGAAGTCTTAGTAACCATAACGTTGTTGGCCTTGTTGGTGCTTTAATGTGATATTGTGACTTGTTTGGTACTAATAGACTTAGCCAAGCATTGTGACTTGTTTGGTACTAATAGACTTAGCCAAGATTGAAGGATTAAAGACTTGAAGTTGAACCCTAGTTCCTTTTCATCTTCCTTAGTCTTGGGAAAATTAGGGAGGATTAGTTTGGTTAGTTTTAGGGAATTTAGGAGAATGAGTTGAAAATGGGTATATTTGGGGTTAAAAACGTTATATAGTTATTTGGGTAGAAGGTAAACTGATATAGTATTTAGTTAAAACAATTTGGGGAAATACCCAAATGCCCCTTAAAAATAACTGTTGTCTCGACCTAGGGTTCAGACCTATGAAATATAGGACTTTTTATGGTCTTCACTGGTTAACCGTAGACCAAGTATTGAGATCTTAAAAATCACCTATCTTTGGCGGAACACTTCTACGGTTCCTAGGTCATTCTATGGTCCGTAGAAACCAACTTTTGGCCTTAAAATTTCACTAAGTTTGGGACTCACCTACAACCTATCTACGTCTCATACAAGAAATGACGGACCGTCCTGGTAAACCGTAAAAATGGTACTAGTAAATGATTTTAGAAAAAAATATTTTCCCACTTCCTAAGGTTGTCATCTCAAACCCGTAGAAGATTTTACGGTTCGTAGATGGGAACCGTAGAAACAACTTGCAACCCAAAATATTTTTTCCTTCTTTTCCAAATCCGAAGGGTTACAGTATCCCCCTCTTGGGGACATTAGTTCTTAAATGGAACTCAAGACATCATAAAGAGGGTAGGTAAAAAAAGCATACAGCCCAACATGAATGCAATTAACTCAAAATGCACAATATCAAGGAGGAACATAAACTCCAAGCTCAAACATGCTTAAAACGTCATTTCAAAACTCATACATGTAAATCATACTCAAATGCACATAATTATCGAGAAATCCATCAAAGCTAAATCAAGATCTCAAAATAAAGTTTTATGAGCATGCATGCATTAGGAAATATGAGAATGACTAAGACATAGGGTTGGACAATGAGGAACTAATGCCTCTAGCTAGAGTCGGATCGGAGGGAAAGAGATGGGGGTAGCGGGACATCATATCGACCTCCAAAGTAGCACCTTCAACCCTTTGATTCCTCCATAAGACCATTACAAATTCCACTTCCTTATTCCTCAATTTCTTAACTTGCCTGTCCAAAATCTCAACCGGAACCACTTTATAAGAAAGACTCTCCTTTATACCAAGACTCTTCAATGATACTATATATGTCGGATTACCAACACATTTCTTCAACAAAGAGACATGAAAAATCAGATTCACCGATTATAAGTCATTAGGCAAATCGAGCTCATAAACAACTTTACCAATACACCTCAAAAACTGATATGGGGACTAAGCTTCATTTTATTACCAAAATTCATGACACCCTTCATGAATGAGATTTTTGAGTAGACCCAATCATGATGATCATCAAATTCAAGATCTCTCATTCTAACATCAACATAGGACATTTGTTGAATTTGAGCCATTTTTAACCTTTCTCTAATAAGTTGAACTTTCTCCATAGCCTCATGTACCAACTTGGGACCTATCAAAAAAATCTCACCAAATTAAAACCAACCTATAGGAGATCTATACCTCCTACCGTAAAGGGACTTAAATGGAGCCATACAAATAATTGAATGATAGCTATTATTATAAGCAAACTCAATCCATGGCAAATAATCATCCCAACTACCGTTGAAGTCAATCACACAAGATCTCAACATATCTTCAAAATTTTTGATAGTACCCACCACTTTCCCATCGTTTTAGGATGAAAGGCTGTACTAAGCTTAACATGAGTACCAAGCCCTTTTTTTGAAAGATTTCCAAAATATATAAGTGAAATGGGTACCACGATCAAAGATGATGGATAGGGGAACTCCATGAAATCTAACCATCTTGTTCAAATACAACTTAGCATAGTCCTCTATCGAAAAAAGAACCTTGACAGGAATGAAATTAGCCAATTTCGTCATACGAACTACTATAACCCAATTCGAGTTTTGTTACCGCTTGGTGCAGGGTAAATGATGAGTCCAAGATTTGGACTAATTTTGGGATTTGTTTATATAGATTTATTGTCCTCAAATGCTTAATTTGTGCCATAAACTGATGTTAAATCCTTGATTTTCAGGTATATGGAATGAGGAACAAGCAAGGACACTAACAAGCAAAAATGGACAAAACAAGATAAAGAGATGAAGAAAGGAAATCCTGGTGGTCGCCAAGAGCACTTGGCAAATTGCCGAGTGGCTAGCTTGATCGCCTAAAGTTCCAGTGTGCCATCCCTTAGGGAAGAAGCCAAGTCAGCGACAGAAAGGAGCAGTCGGCGAATTGCCGAGCAGTTCCGCGAAGCAAAGAGAGATTGCCCTAAGTTACAAAACTTGAGGATGCTTAGTGGCAAGGATAAAATTCGATGAAAGAGGTCAAAGTGTGGCTCGTCGATTGGTTTGGCGATCCCGACTTACTTCGCCAACCGGCCATTCTTTGCTTATTTTTGGCGACTATAAATTAGAGTTTCATCATTTAGTTTAACATCTTGATACATCAATCTTTTATTTGGACGAATTTTGATTTTACTTTTTAGTTTTTCATAGTTTTGAAGAATTTTTAGAGATTCAATTTGGAGATTTTGGAAGTGGGTTTCAAAGATTCGGAAAATTGAAGCATTGTAAAAACTAAATCACTCTCACTAGTTGATGGATAATCGATTCGGTAATTGTTTTTACCTTTATATAATGTTTGGCTAAAACCCCTATTATTGGGGTGTGATCATGTGATTATGGGCTGAATTAGTTTATGGATATTGTTAATTACTCGTTTAAATGCTATTTTGAAGTGAGTTTAATCAATATTTGTGGTTTAATTTATGAATTGTAGTTGCAAATGCAGTTTTAATTTGGTGTTCTTGACTTGCGTGATAGAGAGATTTTAGAACTAAGATTATTGATTAATGATTTGTAGGTATTGGGTTGATCTGGGTTTAGCTCGAGAGAGTGAATCCTAAACCCAATCCAACCCATCTAGCTCGAGATAGGGGATGAATTAAGGTGTGGGTTGTTCTTCATTGTCATGCTTGTAAATGTTCAAAAGAAATCACCTGATTCAGGATAGTTTTTTGAGAGAAAACTATATCCCTTATAGTCTAGCCTACTCACTGATTTTTAGCTGTTTACTAAAAGTTTCAATTACCTATATATCAATATTTGCCTATAATCGATCACATCCCGAGAATTCCTCTCCCTATTATTATTTCAAAGTTTTTGTGACTGTTTTTAGTTGATAATTGAAAACCAAAACCCTCATCTGACATTCGTGTTACCCCCTTTAATTTGATTCATGTCTTTTATCGACAATTTCTATTACTATGGCTGATTAGACCACGTTTGTAATTTCTATTTGAATTTAAAACACGTACCACTCCCTGTAGGATTTGACCCCAACTCAATTGTTGAGTTTTATACTCATTTACGATCGTTGACACCTAGAATTGGATGAGGTGTGCTTGAAACGTTAAATCAAAATGGCACCACTGCCGGGGAGTGGTGTTGTTTGAAATTCTTTTGGTGAAGTTGAATTGTGTTCTTCTTAGTTATAGTTGAATCAAATTTTTTTAGTTTTGGTTTTGTGTTGCTTGTGTTAAATAGAGGAGGAGATGAGCATAAACGGAAGCAATGGTAGCCAAGTGGGCCACCAAGATGACATCGAAAACCTCAATGACAACAATGACCCAAACATCAATGACCCAGTCCAAATGGGTGATGTTGGGGCTATTCGTTTACCTCCCATTGAAGGAAACATTGTGTTTCACATCACAAGCACAATGCTTTAGCTCCTCCAATGGAAAAGATTATTTGGTGGGCTAGCTCATGAGGATCCCCATGAGCATATCAGAAATTTTGTTGATGTTTGTGGACCATTCTCATTCAAGAACATATCGCAAGAATCAGTCCGTTTGAGGTTGTTCCAATTTTCTCTGATGAGCGAGGTAAGCAAATGGTTGGCGGAGTTGCCAAAAGATTCTATCACTTCTTGGATGGAGCTGATCATAGTGTTCCAAGTGAGATTTTTCTGTCCATCGAAGATGATGACTCTTAGGGATAGTATCCAAGGTTTCAAACGCTTAGAGGGTGAGCCAATCCATGAGACTTGGCTGAGGTTTAATAAGTTGGTGTTGCAATGCCCAACTCATGGATTGCCTAATAATTTGCTGTTGCAATACTTCTATAGGAGCCTCGGCTCGGTGAACAAATGAGTTGCTGATAAACTTGTTCCCGGTGGTATAATGCAACAACCCTATGAAGTAGCTTCCCAACTCCTTGATTGCATGACCAAGATCAATAGGGCTTGGTACACTCGTGAGGACCAAGTCTCTCCTCTCAACTTTAGAATAACTAAGGAGCAGATCGACAAACATCAAGAGAGAGACCAAAACATGGCAAAGATGATGACCCAATTGGATATTTTGGCTAAAAATGTCATGGGTGTTCATACGAAGAGTGTTAATATTGTGGGTGTTGGTGGAGTGAACCCTGATGAAGCCCAATTTGAAGCACAATATAATGTGGAAGTGAAGTTCCTAGCCAACCAAGGAGGAGGTTATCGTGCAAATTACCCAAGACCGGGTGGAAATCAGGGCTGAAATAAAGATGAGGGCTAGAGAGATCGTGACAGAGATTGGCGTGATCACAACGCCACTTGAAAGGAAAGAGAAGGGGAGAAAGAGAAGTATGTTCCTCCCCATGAGCGTCAAAAGCCCAAAGATTCTGAGGGTGGTCGTACAGAAGACATGCTCTCACACATTCTCAACAAGGTTGAAGGGTCTGATAAAGTGTTGAAAGATCTGAAATAGGATGTCTCGGCTCTCAACCAGATGGTGATCTCTCATTTTGTGTCATCAAGCTGCTGGAGACCCAAATGGGTCAGATTTTGTCGCATTTGAACCCAAGACAACAAGGGGGGTTGCTTAGTGATATTATGACAAACCCCAAAAATGAAGCTTAAATGGGTACTTACGTCGTGCCATGACGTTAAATAAGGCGCTTCTTGTGAGGCAACCCAAGTTTTTAATGCTTTAAGTTTGATTTTGAATAACGGGTGTTTATTGTGCAGGTTGAAGAGTGTAGTGTGTTTGAGAATATGCAGTTTGGCAAGCCAAGAGTCCAGTTGGGGACTCACCGAAGAGGTCGGCAAACCCGACTTAGACCGCCGTTGGACTCACAAAAACATGAAGTTGAAGTCTGTAAAACTCGGCGGGCCAATGGCTGAATAGGCGACTCATCGAACAGCTCGCCGAGTCTGATTTTGTTCGCTGTTTGGACCCCCCAACTTGACTGGAGGTTCTGTAAAACTCGGCGAGGTAAGTTACCACTCGGTGCATTACCGAGTGGTTCGGCGTGGTCGACTAATACCACCGAAAGGGCCGCGATCTCAAAGGTTTTATAAGGCCTAACGGTTTAAAATTTCAAAATCTTCCGCATTGTCTCATTTCTATCCCTGTACACTCTCAGCCGCACTTTAGATCTTCATTACTTTCCCATTTTTACTCGTTCTTGTGTTTGATGTCGTGCTCGGATTTGGATTACTTTGCCGCCAACGTTATCAAATTCTCTATTCGGCATTCAGGTTCTATTTTCGAACCCCGAACTTTTGATTAGTGGTTGAACTCAAATGCTTTCGGTAAATATGTGTTGTTTTGTGTTGGGTTTGTGTGTAAATCATGTTTGATGTGTCAGATTACCTATTTTGTGTTTCAAAATTGTGCCTAATTGCTTAAAATGATTAATCCCGGTGTTTAGTGCGTTAAAATTTTCTCTACATTATTGGGTTGCAGTTATTTTATGTTGGGTCTAGTTGGGTGAATCTTGAGTAACCCCTTATTGAGCCAAATGACGTAATTTTCCCAATCATGGAGCGGTTGATGTCATTCTTAAGGGTAAAATTCATCAAATGGCCAGTTTTGGCCAAATTGGGGGAAGTCTGAGTACCCCGGAGGAATCGGTATTATGGGTCTAATGTGAATTGAGTAGTATGTGTATTTGATTTTGATTTCGAGGGCTGCAGGCTTTATTTTGGGAAACGAGGTTGAAATTTGGCACGTTGGGCAGTTTGGCGAGTTGGGTCTAGCTCGCTGAACGGTTCGACGGTTTACCAACGTCCCCCTTAGATCGCCCTTAATTTCTTAAGTTGGTTTAGTTAAGTCTGTAACTTTCGGCAGGAAGCATGAGCTCGCCGAGCTTACTTGGTGACTCACTAAAAGGTTCCTTTGATCACCCTTCTGTGCCCCTAACCCCTAAAACGCACTGTAATACTCGGTGGGCTAGTCTGAGCTCGCCGAGTGGTGTCGGTGATTTGCCGAAGGGCCCAGAATATCACCGACATTGCATGAGTAAGATAATCTTGTTGTGTGCTTTCATGTCGAGTCTTATGCAACACTATGTGAGACATCCTTTTTGAACTGCTGAACTTGAGTTTTACTTGAGGACAAACAAAATTTTAAGTTGTGGATGTTGATGAGTCCAAATTTAGGCCTTTGTTTATATAGATTTAGTGTCCTCAAATTCTTAATTTGTGCCATAAACTAATGTTAAATCCTTGATTTTCAGGTATATGGAATGAGGAAGAAAGTAAGGACACTAACAGACAAAAAGGAACAAAAACAAGCTAAAGAGATGAAGAAAGGCAAGCCTGGTGATCGCTAAGAGCACTTGGTGAATCACCGAGTGGCTAGCTTAACCGCCTAAAGTTCCAGTGTGCCAACCCTCAGGGAAGAAACCAAGTCGGCGACAGAAAGGAGCAGTCGGTGAATCGCCGAGCAGTTCCGTGAAGCAGAGAGAGATCGCGCAAAGTTACAGAACTTAAGGATGCTTAATGCCAAGGCGAAAAGGCGATGGAAGAGGTCAAAGGGCGGCTAGCCGAGTGGTTCGGCGAGCCCGACTTACTTCACCAACTGACCATTGGTGGCTTAGTTTGGGCGACTATAAATTAGATTTTGAACATTTAGTTTAACATCTTGATACATCAATCTTTCATTTGGATGAATTCCGATTTTACTCTGTAGTTTTTCATAGTTTTGAAAAAAATTTAGAGATTTAAATTGGAGATTATGGAAGTGGGTTTCGAAGATTCGACAAATTGAAGCATTGTGAAGACTAAATCATTCTTACCCAGTTGATGGATAATCGATTTTTGTAATCTGTTTTTACCTTTTTATGATGTTTGGCTAAAAACCCAATTCTTGGGGGTGTGAACATGTGATTATGGGCTGAATTAGTTTATGAGTATTACTAATTACTAGATTAAATGCTATTTTGAAGTGAGTTTAATCAATATTTGTGGTTTAATTTCTAAATTGTAGTTGCAAATGCAGTTCTAATTTGGTGTTCTTGGCTTGCTCGAGAGAGAGGTTTTAAAACTAAGATTATTGATTAATGATTTGTAATTATTGGGTTGATCTGGGTTTAGCTCGAGAGAGTGAATCCTAAACCCAATCCTACTCATCTAGCTCGAGAGAGTGGATGAATTAAGGTGTGGGCTTTTCTTCATTGTCGTGCTTGTTTATTTTCTAAAGAAATCACCTCATTTGGGATAGTTGTTCGAGAGAAAACTATCTCCCTTATAGTCTAGTCTACTCACTGATTTTTAGTTGTTTACTAGTAGTTTCAATTACCCATATATCTATATTTGCCTATCATCGATCACATCCCGAGAATTCTTCTCCTTATTGTTATTTCAAAATTTTTGTGAGTGTTTGTAGTTGATAGTTGAAAACCAAAACCCCCATCTGACATACATGTCACCCCCTTTAATTTGATTCATGTCTTTTATTGACAATTTCTATTCCTATGGCTAATTAGACCACATTTGTACTTCCTATTTGAATTTAAAACACATACCGCTCCATGTGGGATTACACCCCAACTCAATTGTTATGGTTTTATACTGATTTACAATCGTTGACACCTAGAATTGGATGAGGTGTGCTTGAAACTTTAAATCAGTAAACCAACAATAAAGTTCATACTCAAATCTTTCCACTTCCAAGTAGGAGTAATGATATCTTGGGACAAACCTCCCGACTTTTAATGCTCGACTTTCACTTATTGACAATTAGGACACACAACCAAATTTTTTGCAATATCCTTCTTCATCCCATTCAACAAATAGACCTCCCGCAAGTCATGGTGCATCTTAGTGGCTCCCAAGTGAATGGAATTTCGAGAACTATGGGCTTTTTCTAAGATTTTCTCTCTCAAGTAATCAACTTTGAGAACACACAAACGACCTTGATATCGAAGCACACCATCTCCCCCTTGGGAGAAAGTCTCGATGGACTTTTTAAGCACCGTTTCCTTCAACTCAAACCAAAATCGGATCAAGACCTTACTTGGTTTTCACATCTGACACAAGAGATAATTTTGAAGCTTTATGAACCATAACACCACGTTTGGTGGAGTCAACTAACTGAACACCCAATAGGGCCAATCTATGAACATCAAGAACTAACTTCTTTTCATTTTCATCCACATGAGCAGCACCACCCATTGATAGTCGACTAAGAGCATCCGCCACAAGATTTGCTTCATCGGGGGTGATAAAAGATACTCATGTCATAATCCTTTAGCATCTCAAGCACCCTTCGTTGGCAAAGATTTCAATCCTTTTGCGGTAACACATATTGAAAACTTTGGTGGTTGGTGAAGATATCAACATGGACACCATATAAGTAAGGCCTCCATATCTTTAAGGCAATCACAACCGCTGCTAGTTCCAAATAATTGGTGGGATAGTTCTTTCCATGGACCTTAATTTGCAGTGAAGGATAAGAAATAACCATCCCATTTTGCATAAGGACACACCCTAGTCCAATCCTTGAAGTGTCACAATAAACAACAAACCCATCGGATCCCTTCAGTAGAGTCAATATCGGAGCGTAGGTAAGTCTATCGTTCAAATCTTGGAAACTCTCCTTACACGCTTCCCACCATAAAAACTTAACTTTATTTTAGGTCAATAAAGTCAATAGATAAGTGATTGAAGAAAACTCTTTAACAAACCTTCTATAATAACCAACCCAACTGAAGAAACTTCGAATATCCGCAGGGGATATAGGTCTATGCCAACTCTTAACCGCATCCGTCTTCTTATGATATACCTCAATACCCTTACAAGAAATAATGTTACCTAGGAAAGCCACAAATCTTAACCAAAACTCGTATTTTGTAAACTTTGCAAGGAGTTGTTTGTCTTTGAGGACTTTCAACACAATCCTCAAATGGTCAGTGTGCTCATCCTCACTCCTTGAATAAATCAAAATATCATTAATGAAAAAAATTACAAACATGTCAAGATATTCTCTAAACACTCTCTTCATCCAGTCCATAAATGCAAAAGAACATTAGTCAAACAAAATTACATTACCAAACACTCATAATAACCATACCGAGTTCGAAAAACCATCTTTGGAATGTCATCTTTTTTAGCGCTTAATTGGTGATAACCTAACCAAACGTCAATCTTAGAGAAGCAACTTGCTCTTTGTAGTTCATCAAACAAGTCATATATTCTTGAAAGTGGATACTTATTATTAATGGTAACCTTATTCAATTGCATGTAATCAATACACATGTGAAGTGAACCATATTTCTTACGAACAAAGAAAACTGGAGCACCCCATGAGAGACTCATTCGGATGAAACCCTTATTCAACAAATCTTCCAGTTGCTCTTTCAATTCCTTAAGTTCTCCCGAAGCCATATGGTAAGGAGGAATAGAGATAGACTGCGTATCTAGGAAAAGGTCAATACCGAAGTCTATTTCCCGTTCGGGAGGAACACGGGGTAGATCATCTAGAAACACTTCCAAAACTCATTTACAATGGGGATCCACTCCAAGATAGGGGTTTCAGAATCCATATCCCTATACCGAATTAGATGATATATGCGACCCTAAGAAATCATTTTTCTAGCTTTAAATGAAGAAACAAACTGACCCTTAGGCATATAATTTCCCCCTTTCCTCTCTAGGATGGGCTCATTTGTGAAACTGAAACTTGACTACTCTGGTTCGACAATCAATAGAAGCATAACAAAAATGGAGCCGATCCATACCAGGAATATCATCAAAATCCAATTTATCAAGATCTATAAGATCAACATGACTGACCTCTATGTGATAAGGAGATGAGACAATTTCTATAGACTCTCTTAGCCACAATAGCTTTACCAATAGGAGTACACACATGAAAAGGAAATAACAACACATCCAGAGAGATATCAAACCTCATAGCCACATATGGAGTCACAAATGACAAGATTGCTTCGGGATCAAGCAAAACGTAAACATTAAGATGAAAGATTTTCAACATTTTAATAACCACACCAAGAGAACCATCTTGCTCATGATGAGTTTGAAGTGCATATAAATGATTTTTCTTAGGAGCATTTGAACTTGAACCACTAGGCGGAGATTGTCTACCCTCTCTTCCCTTAGTAGTAATAGATGGACAATCCTTTATCTTATGACCACTCCTACCCCAACCAAAGAAACCATCTGTACCGACTCAACATTTACCCTCATGATTTCTCCCACATCTAGCACAAGTAGATAATGAAGATCCACCATTATTTCCTCCTTAAGGCTTAAGGTTAGACACCCTATCGTTTTTGAACTTTGGAAACAATACATTAGTGGAACCTTGACCAGAGAACCTGTGTCCCAACTTAGAACAACCATGTCTATCAGAACTTGAATGTGAAAAGTCACCATCACCGATCTTTGCCCTTTTTGCCTCCCTAGACTTTTCCCTATGTTTCTCCTCTTCGATTTGTTGAGCATGCACCATTAGGCGAGAAATGTCTATTTTAGTAATAAGAATGGTGGTACCACATTCTTTAACCACCATATCAGACACTCCAAAAACAAACTTGCTCATCTTTGCTCTAGGATCAACAACCATAATAGGAGCATATCGAGACAATTACATAAACGTCAAGGCATACTCCTTCACACTCATATTTCCTTGTTGAAGGCTGATGAGTTCAAGTTCCTTTGCCTCCCTCATCTTAAGAGGAAAGAACCTATCAAGGAAACCAACATTAAATTATTCCCAATTAAGAGGACCCGCATCAACCGCCCTCTCTCCCTTCCATTGGTTAAAGAAAACTTGAGCAACACCCATAAGTCGATAAGTGGAAAATTTGCCTTTTAACCGACCTTACACCCACGATCATCAAAACCTTATACACATCATCAATGAACTCTTGAGGATCTTTCTCAACCTTGGAATCATGAAACTTCGGTGGATTCATCCTTTTGAAGTTCCCCACTCTAGTTGCTACCGTACTCACATTTAGGTTCACGGGAACCACATCCTTCTTATTGGCTTTGGCCATCATGGTTTGAGCCAATACTTGAAAATTTTCCCAAAACTCTGCATTAGTCACTTGTTTGGCCAAAGGATCAGCCAAAACTCGAGGAACTTCTTGAGGAGCTTGAGGAGCTTCTCACTCCATATTCTCATTCACATTCCTCGTAAAATATGTTCTTTAAAGGGACATATCGTAAAAAGAATCGAATAAGTATTAGGAGAGAGATATAGAGTTACACTCTTTCACATTAATTTAGAGTAATGAAAGAAGTGGAGTTACCTAAGCATCTTATAGCTTCTTATTTATAAATGTTGTGCGCTTCCCACTCATGAACAAGACTCTACTCGTCGTATCTTATACACATCCTAGGACCTTTCTAAACCTTATGCTCTGAATACCAAGTTTGTCAGGACTCAAAGTATACCCTAGGCGTAACATGGCATATAGGACCACGAGAGGGCCTACACAAGCCACTTACCATGCATCATTCAAGATAATAGAATTTAAAAGAGAGTCTTATATCATAAAGGGTTTGACAAAAGAGGAAGTTTAATATAATACTCAAAGTCATCTAATAAATCATAAGGTAAGTGATTTAGACGTAACCCATACATCACATACAAAGTCTTAAATGGAAATGGAAAAAAGCAATAAAGGAGTCTCGATTCTCGGAATATGAGGACTTACAAATCTTCAATTGAAGTACCCAAGGGATGTCTAGCTACAAGTGTGTAGAGAAGGAGCTCAGACTCTACATTAGTGAAACAATGTAGGCACAAGAATGCATTAGTACATGGAATGTACAAAGTATGATAGCAATGCATAAAAGTTGTGAAATCATGCTAAAAATAAATTTACATGACATGCAATGACCAAACTAGATCATAAGATAACATGTTAGAAAACATAAGTCATAATCATGGTCAATGCAAGCTAAACATCTTTAAAACACTTGTGAGATACTTTAGAAAGTAAACTTAGTTTTTTATTATGGGAAGTTTTCCATTAACCCACACATACCATATCAGCTGTAAAATTGAACCCGGTGTCTATCGCGCACTGAAAAGAGATGTCCTTACTTGCCAATGTAAGAACCATAAACTTAAGCTAATGTGGATACACTAACTAGTATCTATCTAAGATAGACCTATGATGACACATGTTTGTGGGATAGAGAGATTGATACTATAAAACTGACCTCTACAAATGAGAGAGTTCACATCACAATATCCTCTCGGTGTTAAGCATAAATCCCACAGAATAATCATTAATCAAATTCATCTAATTATCCATGGAAAGGCACAATTAAGTAACCAATCCAAGCTAAAATTCATTTAGAAAAGATCCTAATATTTATTCAACTTAGGTGAGAAAACCTTTCAACCTTATGAATCCTTTTGTGAGAAAACCTGTTCACAATCAGGTTATTAGTAGTATGTGAGAAGTCCTTTCACAACAAGAACAACAACATCGATGCTTCACTCTCAATGAAACCTTAAATCATTTATATCTATTTCATAAAATAAAATGAATATCTTCATAAATTCATCTTCATAGTTCATAATCTTTATAGTCTAAAAATTGTGGATCATTCATGGGTTCATGTGAATTCAACTTAAAAACATATAGTTACTTCAATTCATGCATAAAACGATAGAAATCAATCAATTGAATTATAATTGAAAGGAAGCCATAAAAATTGAATAAAACCATAACTTGAATTGAGAATCTATCTTTACAAAATTGAAGATTTTAGGAACCCTATGGAAGAAAAGATTTCATAGGTGAATACTAACATACCTTGATGTGAAAATCTCACAAAAAAGAAGAAGGAATGGGCACTTGAAGTTTAACCTTAGTTTTTCTTCTTCTTCTTCTTTAGTCTTCAGAGAATTAGGGAGGATGACTTTGGTTATAGTGTTAGGGAAGTTAGAAGAATGTGTTGAAAGTGGGTAATTTGGGGAATAAAAACGTTATATAGTGATTAGGGTATAAGGTAAAATGACATAGTATTGAGTTAATTTTTTTGGGAAAAGACCCAAAAGCCCCTTAAAAATAATTGTCGACTCGACCTACAGTTCAAACCTTCGGACCGTAGTACTGGGATCTCAAAAATATCGTATCTTTGACAGAACATATCAACGTTTTATAGGTCATTCTACGGTCCATAGAAACAAACCCTAGAAACCAATTTTGGCCTTAAAATTTCCCTAAGTTTGGTACTCACCTAAAAGACCTATCTATGACTCATATAAGGAATGACAGATCATCCTAGTGAACCGTAAAAATGGTACTAGGACTTTATTTTAGAAAAAATATTTTCCCACTTCCTATGGTTGCCATCTCTGACTGTAGAAGCTTCTAACGTCCATAGATAGGAACCGTAGACACATCTTGTAACCCAATTTTTTTTATTTTCCTTGTTTTCCAAATCCGAGGTATTACAGTAATTGAGGGGATGTACTTGGATGATGTTTGATAGAATATACATGTTGTGCGGCGTTTCTTGGGAGGCAACCAAAGTTTTTAGTTGTTTTTCAATTACATGTGTTTAATGAGTAGGTAGAGATAAAGTCCCTAAACACAGGGAAGTTTGGCGTGTTGAAGACCATCCTGGCGATTCGCCGAGTGGATTAGGCGAGCCCATTTTTGCTTACCATTTCTTCTCCAAATATTGTCAGTTGCCCCTATCATTTTTGGCGAGGGAATGCAAACTTGAAGATATGCCGAATAGGTATTGCAAGCTTGGCTTGGCTCACCCTTTTTAAGTAAAGAATAGAATTCAACCAGAACTTCTTCGTAAGAGAGACTTTCCTTCACTCATAAACTCTCTAATTGTATCGCTGAAGTAACATCACTAATATACTATTTAAACAGAGAAACATGAAACACCGGATACACCAATGCCAAATCTGAAGGCAAGTCTAACTCATAAACCACTTTTCCAAAATGCCTTAAAACCTTATACAGGCCTATATAGTGGGGAATGAGCTTCTATTTCTTACCAAAACTCATGAAACTTTTAATGGGTGTGATTTTTAAATCTACCAAATCATCAATGAAAAATTCTAACTCTCTTTTTCTCAATTGATCCCGGATAAGTCGAACATTCTCCATCACCTCAAGAACTAACTCGGACCCTATAAAAGCAATCTCACTAACTTTATACCAACCAATAGGAGACCTACACCTAGTGCCATAGAAAGCCTCAAATGGAGTCATCTGAATATACTCCAGTGATAACTATTATTATTATTATTAGCAAACTCAATGAAAGGAAAATGATCATCCTAATTACCCTTAAATTCATTCACATAAGCTCTCAATATAACTTTAAAACCCTGAATAAGACGGTCGTATTTACCATCGGTTGAAAGGTGAAAAGTTCTACTATGCTTAACTTGAGTACTAAGACCTTTCTGAAACGATCCCAAAACTGAGAACTGAACTGGGTACCTTTGTCTGAAATGAAGGATAAAGGAACTACGTCCAACTTTACCTTTATCCCAATATAGAGTCTAGCATAGTCTTCGGCAGAATACGAGGTCTTCATTAGAAAACAATGTAGTGACTTAGTCATTCGTTCTACAACAACCCAAATAATATCATATTGTCGATGAGTTAGAGGTAAACCCGTAATGAAGTCCATATTCAAATCTTCTCACTTCCAAATAGGGATTATAATATTTTGAGACATACCTCTCAGATTTTGAGGCTCAATCTTTACTTGTTGGCAATTTCAAAACTTACCCACAAATTCCGCAATAGTTTTCTTCATCACATTCAATCAATAAATATTCCATAAATCACAATACATCTTGGTGGCTCTCAGGTGAATAGAAATCGAGAAATGTGAGCTTCTAATAAAATTTATCATCTCAACTCATCATATTCGAAACATACAAATGACCTTGATAATGAAGCACACAATCTCCCCCTTGCAAGAAAGTCTCAATGGCTTTTTTTGAAATCATTGCCTTCAACTCAACCAAAGTCAGATTATTACTTTTCTTTGCCTTAACATCCAACACATGGGACAATTATAAACAATTTTGTACAATAATATCACCATCCTCTAAATCAACCAGACAAACACCAAAACAAGGTAATTTATGAACATCACAAACCAACTCCTTCTTATCATCCTCAATGTGGACAACACTACTCATGGACAAACAGCTAAGGGCATTGGCAATGACATTTTCCTTACATGAATGGTAAAGAAAACTCATGTCATAATCCATAAACAATTTGAGATACTTCTTTTGATGAAGATTCAAATTCTTTTGTTTAAACATGTATTGAAGACTCGTATGATCGGTGAACACATCCACATGAACACCATGAGATATTGTTTTCATATATTCAAGGAAATAACCACTCACACCAACTCCAAATCGTGAATCAAGTGATTCTTCCCATGAACCTTGGGTTTCCTAGAAGCATATGCAATCACCTTTCTATGTTGCATCAAAACACAACCAAGACCAATTCTCGAGGCATCACAATATACTACAAAACGATCGAAAACTTTTCATAGAGTTAAAATAGGGGCTGAAGTATGTCAAGTCTTGTATGGTTGAAAACTGTTCTCACAAACTTTGGACCATTGAAGTTTTACTCTCTTCTAAGTCAAAGTAGTGAAATATGATAGATGAAAATCATTCCACAAACCGTCTATAGTACTCTAAATGTATGAGGGAGAGAGATGTCTAGGCCACTTCATTACTACTTTGATATTCTTAGGATCAACTTGAATACCTTCACCAAAAATAATATGGCCAAAAACTACGACCAACTTCAACCAAAACTCGCACTTGCTAAACATAGCAAAGAATTAATGATCCTTGAGAACTTACAAGACAATCCTCAAATGATCAGCGTGTTCATCCTCACTACGATAATAGATCAACATATTTTCAGTAAATACAATCACAAACATATGAAGGTTTTCCTTGAAAACACTACTAATCAAGTCCATGAAAGCTGGTGAAGGATTTGTTAGGCCAAATGACATAATAATAAATGTGTAGTGACCATACCAAGTTTGGAAGGTTGTCTTCAGAATGTAGCACCCTCAAACATTCAACTAATTGTAGCCTGATCGAAATCAATCTTAGGGAAGAAGCTAAGACCCTAGAGTTGATAAAAAATATCATTGATGTTAGGCATGTGATACTTATTCTTAATCGTGACCTTGTTCGATTGTCAGTAATAAATACGCATATGGAGATCACCATATTTCATTCAAACAAACAATAACGGAGCTCCCATGGTGAAATACTACGACTATGATACCCTTATCCAATAGGTCCATCAACTCCTTGAGTTCTGTTAGAGCCATTTTGTAAGGAGAAATAAAGATAGTCTTGGTATTAGGAATAAGGTCAATTCAAAAGTCAATTTCCTGTTCAGGAAAAACACCAGAATGATCATTGGCTAGGATCCTCAATTTCATGGAAGGTATGTCAAAGGCATGGAATTTTTCTAGTACTTTATATGGACCCTAGGTTCGAGATAAAGCTCATACTTCAGCCCAATTAGAGGCATAGAGTGTCCAAATACTAAGGGTGGAACTTGCTGTTGTCGCTCCTCACTTCGTAGATCCAGGAGTCTTGATAGTTGCCCCATCTATGGCGGCTAGGCCGGTTATGTCTACAGAGGAGCAGAAGATATTGGGACAATTCATTAGATTGGGTCCTCCCAGGTTAATAGGTGTTGCATGCAAGGATGCCTATGAGTTTCTAGCGAATTGTAAGGATAGGTTACATAAATTCTGATTAGTGAAGTCTCCCAAAGTTGGTTATACTACTTTTCAGCTTGATGGGTTAGCGAAGCATCGGTAGAGGTTTTATCAATATTGTTGGACCCTAGGGTCACCTTTGATTACGTTTGCTCAATTGTCTGAGGCTTTCTTGGAGAAGTATGTATCTCACAATTTGAGGGAACAATTGTGAGATAAACTCATAGACAACTGATGTGAGGCTAAAATACATATTTTTAATTATTATTTGCCTCACAGTTATTATTTATATTTTTCCTTTTAGAGCATGGATTTTATGAATTGTGCTAAATAGTATATTTTATTTGTAGGATTAAATTGGTAGAAAAATAAAGAAGTTTGGAGCTAAAAATAATTAAAGATGGAAGATTGAAAAAGGAAATCAAGTAGGAAGATTAATGGATTAAAGTGAAATTATATTAATATATATGCAGAAGTTGCCGAGAATGCAAAAAAGTGCACATTGGAGTTGTGCCACCTGGCATCATGCAAAGACACTCCTGATTGAAGCGGCGGACGAATCAGTGTTTCAAACGGAATCCTTGGATTCCTAATTTAATTTGGACTCAATTATTTTATTTAGGGTTTTCTACATCTATAAATAGTCCATAAGAATAATTATTAGGGAGGAGGATACAATGTAGAAATTATCTTTTGATTAGGGTTTCATCTTTTCTTCTCTTTCATTTATTTTACATCTTTTATTTGAATAATTTGTTGTAATTGCTCTATGTCTATGTGGAGTTAAAATTCTCGTTCTTTGATTATATTTACTTACAATATGATTGTTTAGTGATTTTAATTCGGCATGATTTGTTTATCATATTAGTTGTTCTTATATTCTTGTGATTACTATTTTGATGCTTTATCACCATTAGAATAAATTTATTATTTTCTTTTGAACTCAGGAGAGGAATAGAGGGATAAAACGTGGAATATAAGGAGCATGATCTTTTCTTGCATGTCACTTCAATTGATTTGTGTCTAGGATAGGGATATACCTAGGTGCCTTGCTTGGCTCAAATACGGGAAGACAACTTAATGCTCCATAGTTGGTTCATGCCTATCCCCGCTCAACGATGTAGTTAGGCTGTCAATTATGGTA
>JAJOOB010001944.1:0-26548 GCA_029582485.1 Solanum tarapatanum
AGTTGCATAGACAGGCTTTGATGAGAGCTTTGGATGACACATATGTGCCTGTGGGTACTAACAGCGACAATCTAGCGGCTATGATAAACCAAGTTGTTCGAGGGCACCGAATTAGTTTCTGTGACGAAGAGCTGCCCTTCGAAGGCAGGATGCACAACAAGGCTCTGCACGTCACTTGTAAGTGTCGAGACAAGATAATAAATCGTATCTTGGTCGATGATGGGTCCGGTCTTAATATTTGCCCACTTTCGACTCTGAGGTAGCTGAAATTTGACTTGGGAAAGCTTCACCAGAACCAAGTCAATGTGAGGGCTTTTGATGGAGTGCAAAGAGATACATTGGGTGCGGTAAACTTGGATATTCAGGTGGGTCATGCAGAGTTTAATGTGGATTTCCAGGTGTTGGATATCAACACTAGTTATAACCTACTTCTGGGAAGACCGTTTATCCATATGGCCGGGGGTGTGCCGTCTACCCTTCACCAACTGTTAAAATTTGTTTGGAAGGACCAAGAATTGGTCATTTATGGTGAAGGGAGCCATTCCAATGGGTGTGCACCAATCGTTGATGATGTCTCTCGAGGTTGCGACTTTTACACGGTGGAGCTGGTAAATGCCACCGATGATGACTTGGCTCCACAGCCTCCTATGCCTGCCGTGTACAAAATGATTGCTACTGTCATGCTCCAGAATGGTTTCGAACCAGGTTTCGGGTTGGGGAAACATTTCCAAGGAATTGTCGAGCCTATCCAAATCCCCGCTAAAGGAGCGAAGTTTGGTTTGGGATATATCCCAACAGATGACGAAGCAGAGATGAAGAACAAGAATGTTGATCAAGCATTAGCCAGGCCAATTCCTCATCTGTACCAGTCATTCCCGGTGCAAGAACACATCAACAATGGTAATCTCGGGGAAGGAATCTGGGGCCTATTTGAGGAGATTGATGCGGTCATCGAGGAAGAGGCCGGGACGTCAGGCATCCGAGAGGCAAAACTTGAGGAGCAATTGCAAAATTGGACTTCCACACCACTCCTGATTTCCCGCTCATCTGGGTAGAAACGACATGTGTTTTGTTTATTTTTAAATTCGGTGGTAGTCCGGAAGAGGCTCGAGACCCACCCTTTATGCAATTGTTATTTGTTTGAAGCTTTTAAATTCCCTTGTGATGTTTAAAAAAGGCAAAATGGCTCTCGGCCATGACCAAAGTTTGTGCTTGTCTTTCAATTTAAATAAAAAGCCTCTTTTATTAAAAATTTGTTTATTTATCTGTTTATATTTTACTTTCCTAACTTTGTTCGTTTATGATTTCAGTAATATTAATTTAAAACCTGCCAATGTCATGTCATGTCATGAATCGAGTAAACGAAATGAAGTAGATGATGACAAATGTGAGGAATACGAAAAAGAGAATGAGATACCCGAACATGTTGCGGATGAATTTCGACAATTCGAGAATCAACACAAGCCAAATTTAGAGGAAACCGAGACTATGAATCTCGGAGATGAGGAATGTGTTAAAGAAGTAAGAATCAGTATCCATCTGACTGAAACTCAAAGAAGAGACCTGGTCCATTTGCTCAAAGAGTACATTGATGTGTTTGCCTGGTCTTATAGAGATATGCCAGGATTGAGTACGAATATGGTATCCCACAAGTTGCCGATTAACCCAGATTTCAGTCCAGTAAAACAAAAGACTCGGAAATTCAAGCATGAGTTGAGTTTGAAGATCAAAGAGGAGATTACGAAACAGATCGACTCTCAAGTAGTGGAAGTGACACAATATCCGACTTGGTTAGCCAATGTTGTTCCGGTTGCCAAGAAAGATGGAAAAATCAGAATTTGTGTTGACTATAGAGATCTCAACAAAGCTAGACCGAAAGATAATTTTCCATTGCCAAACATTCACATCCTCATTGATAACTGCGCTAAGCATGAGATGCAGTCATTTGTGGATTGTTATGCGGGTTATCACCAGATCCTGATAGACGAAGAAGATGTAGAAAAGACAGCTTTCATCACGCCTTGAGGTGTATATCATTATCGGGTGATGCCTTTTGGTCTCAAGAATGCCGGTGCTACTTATATGAGGGCCATGACAACCATCTTTCACGATATGATTCACAAAGAGATCGAAGTGTATATAGATGATGTCATAATTAAGTCCCGCGAGAGTTCGGATCACTTGACTCACTTGAGAAAATTCTTTGATCGTCTGCGTCGATACAATTTGAAGTTAAATCCCGCCAAGTGTGCTTTTGGAGTGCCAGCTGGCAAGTTGTTGGGATTTATAGTCAGCAGGAGGGGCATTGAGCTTGACCCTTCCAAGATTAAGGCGATCCAAGAATTATCTCCTCCGCAGACCAAGAAAGAGGTGATGAGTTTCTTAGGAAGGTTGAACTACATCAGTCAGTTCATAGCTCAATCCACTGTGGTGTGTGAGCCCATCTTTAAGTTATTGAAAAAAGATGCCTCAATCAAGTGGACCGGAGAATGTCAAATTGCTTTTGATGCCATCAAGAACTATTTGTCCAATCCACCGGTGTTGGTCCCTCCACGAGAAGGGAGTCCATTATTGCTATATTTGTCAGTCTCGGATAACGCATTGGGATGCGTGCTTGGTCAACATGATGAGACTGGGAAGAAGGAGCGAGCCATTTATTACTTGAGCAAAAAGTTCACTCCATATGAGGCTCGTTACACTCTTTTGGAGAGAACATGTTGTGGTTTGACTTGGATCGCTCAAAAGTTGAGACATTATTTGTCCTCTTATACCACATACCTTATTTCCAGGATGGACCCGTTGAAGTATATTTTCCAGAAAGCAATGCCGACAGGAAAGTTGGCTAAATGGCAAATGCTTTTGAGTGAGTTTGACATTGTGTATGTAACTCAAAAGGCAATAAAAGCACAAGCCTTAGCTGATCATCTTGCGGAAAATCCAGTTGATGAGGAGTATGAGCCGCTCAAGACTTATTTTCCCGACGAGGAAGTTTCATTTGTGGGTGAAGATATTTCTGAAGCATATCCTGGTTGGAGAGTATTCTTTGATGGAGCGGCAAATCACCAGGGAAAGGTATCGGAGTAGTCTTAGTGTCAGAATCCGGTCAGCATTATCCTATGGCAGCTAAACTCTGATTTAATTGCACAAACAACATGGCTGAGTATGAAGCTTGCATCCTCGGTTTAAAGATGGCAATCGACATGAACGTTCATGAGCTTCTAGTTATTGGAGACTCAGACTTACTGATTCATCAAGTTCAAGGAGAATGGGCCGTGAAGAATTCAAAAATCACACCGTATGTGCAGTACATAAAGAAGTTGTGCAAGAGATTTCGCAAGATTGAGTTCAGACATACTCCCAGAGCACAGAATGAGTTGGCCAATGCTCTTGCCACCATTGCCTCGATGATCAAACATCCAGATACAAGTTATATTGATCCAGTAGATATAGAGGTAAAAGAGCAGCCTGTTCATTGTTCACATGTTGAAGCAGAACCAGATGGTTTGCCTTGGTATTTTGACATCAAGAAGTATTTAGAGGACGGGACTTATCCTGAGAATGCAACGTTCAACCAGAAGAAGTCGATACACCGCATGGCCCTCAACTTCTTTGCAAGTGAGGAAGTCCTTTACAGGAGGACTCCAGATTTAGGTCTTCTCAGATGTGTTGATGCTAGCG
Organism: Solanum tarapatanum; assembly: GCA_029582485.1. NCBI lineage: Eukaryota > Viridiplantae > Streptophyta > Magnoliopsida > Solanales > Solanaceae > Solanum > Solanum tarapatanum. Next base: position 3,679 of record JAJOOB010001944.1, read on the forward strand.
AAACTGCGAGGCTTCTGGAACAGATACATGCCGGAGTTTGTGGCACTCACATGAATGGGCTCACTTTGGCAAGGAAGATCCTTCGAGCCAGCTATTTTTGGATAACTATGGAACATGATTGTTGCAAGTTTGTGCAGAAATGTCACAAATGTCAAGTGCATGGAGATTTGATTCGAGTGCCACCTCACGAACTCAATGCCATGAGTTCACCCTGGCCGTTTATAGCTTGGGGCATGGATGTCATTGGTCCAATAGAGCCAACCGCCTCTAACGGACATAGATTCATTTTGGTTGCCATTGACTACTTCACCAAATAAGTAGAAGCAGCTTCGTACAAATAGGTAACCAAGAAGGTTGTAACTGATTTTGTTCGCAACAATTTGATATGTAGGTTTGGAGTGCCAGAATCCATCATAACTGATAATGGAGCGAATCTCAATAGTCACTTGATGAGAGAGATATGTGAACAATTCAAGATTATCCACCGAAACTCAACCGCTTATCGTCCCCAAATGAATGGAGCTATAGAAGCTGCCAACAAGAACGTAAAGAAGATTTTGAGGAAAATGATTGATAATCGCAGAGGTTGGCACGAGATGTTGCCATACGCTTTGTTGGGTTACCGAACGACTGTCAGAACATCAATTGGAGCTACTCCATATTTGCTAGTATATGGAACAGAAGCAGTTATACCTGCCGAAGTCGAAATACCTTCCTTGAGAATCATCCAAGAAGTTGAATTGAACGACGCTGAATGGATCCGCAAGCGGATCGATCAGTTAACATTGATTGATAAGAAGAGAATGGTTGCTGTTTGTCATGGACAACTATATCGACAGAGAATGATTCATGCTTTCCACAAGAAGGTAAGAGCCAGAATGTTTGAGGTTGGTCAGTTGGTCCTTAAACGTATTTTCCCTTATCAGGATGAGTACAAAGGGAAATTTGCACCAAATTGGTAAGGACCCTACATGGTTCGCAAAGTGTTATCTGGAGGTGCCTTGGTCCTGTTGGAGATGGATGGCACCGAATGGCCGAAACCGATCAACTCAGATGCTGTCAAGAGATACTACGTGTAAGGTTTCAGTTTTTATTTTCTGTCATTTCCTTGTAATCGTTCTATTTGCCTGTAATCGCTTTGTTTAGAATTATTTCCCTTTTGTAAATGAACTACGTTCGACCTGAATTCTCAAGAATGAGATACGTAGGCAGCCTATGTCGGCCTCGGTCGGTTTCTTTGTGAATTTTCTATTTTTGTTAGTCCTCGAGGAGGGAACTACGTTTGACCTGATTCCTGCCTCAACGGAATACGTAGGCGCCACAACGGTTCGGTTATATCTCCCGTAAGATTTCTATGTTTCCTTTACAATAGAAACTGGGACAGAATTTTTGGGAGGGACTCAAAAATTCTCGAGAAGAAGATCTTTTCCAACAAAGTCAAGACTGAAGTTACTTTGAGATTTGCAACTGGGACATAATTTTTGAGGAGATCTCAAAAATTCCGTGATTGCTCACCAACGGTTAAAGATAAGCCAAGACTGTTAACTGGGACAGAAATTTTGAGATGACCTCAAAATTTCAACAGGGTTTATCGGCAGTTTAGAACAACTTTGAATATTTTCCAACAAGTAATCAGATGGACCTCAAGGCATCAAAGACGTTCACTAAAGCTCGACGTGACATGACACTTGGGAGCGACATTTTCCAAATATTCTTTTTGAAAATCTATTTTTTCTTAAAAACTTTTACTTTGTGTCTAAATTATTTTGCATAAACATGCTTTGTCTTATCTATCAAGAAGCGGGAGATCAGAAAAATCAACCGGAGATAGTTAGACAAGGAGCAGACAACTAAAGAGATTGACACAGATCGGTTCATTTTTAAAACTAACAATTTTTCTGTGGAAGCAGGTCTATAAGCTTGCCTCGAGATCAATGTATTCCTCCCTTCAATGAATACGGAGAAGTCAAAAGGGCAATGAGCTCTCCAAAATTGACAATTCTTCTATGGATGCAGGAAATATCTTATACTTCTTATACTAAGAATTGAGAATATGAGTAGGCGTTACTTTATTCAAATTCTCAGCAAGGCAAGGTTCATAATGAACATACAATTGTGTTCGGAGATGGAACAAATGAAAACCACGAGGAGAGCAATATTATTATTTCCCGGCAACTAGAGATACCTGGAAGACGTTTATCTGCGTTATATTATCAGTTATGATAATATTCCTACCTTGAAGGTTATTTGTATCGTATTGTCGAATAAGATGATACTACTACCCGGAGAGTCATTTATATCGTATTGTCAAATAAGATAATACCACTACTTCGAGGGTTATTTTTATCTATATTGTCGAATGAGACGATACCACTACCCGGAGAGTCATTTATATTGTATTGTCAAATGAGATGATACCATTATTCCGAGGGTCATTTCTATTGTATTGTCGATTCAGACGATATCGCCACCTAAAAGATACCCGAAATATCACCTATGTTGTCTAGTGAAGCATTATCTTCATTCGGTACTGGGGATGGCATCATTAGAAAAGAGGTTCATGCATCGCGAGAAAAGAGATTCATGCATTGCAAGAGAAGAGTCATGCATTACAAGAGAAAGATTCATGCATCGCGGAGAAAAATTCATGCATCGCGGGAAAGAAGTCATGCATCGCGGGAAAAAAGTCATGCATTGCGGAGAAGAAAGTCATGCATAGCGGGAAAAATCCATGCATCGCAGAGAAAAAACCATGCAGCAAGAGAAAGGGTCATGCATTACAAGAGAAAGATTCATGCATTGCGGAGAAAAATTCATGCATCGCGGGAAAGAAGTCATGCATCGCGGGGAAGAAAGTCATGCATAGCGGGAAAAATCCATGCGTCGCAGAGAGAAAAACCATGCATCAAGGAAAAAGATTCATGCATTGCAAGAGAAAGATCCATACATCGCAAGAAAAATTTCATGCATCGCTGGAAAATCACCATCAGCTACAGTTTTCGAGGAAACATCACCTGTATTTTCAAGGAAGCATTATCTTTACGCATCGCATAAAACAAAATCATGCATCGCGAGAAAATCAACATCGGCTGCATCATTTTCATTTGCAAGAACAACATCAAGAGAACCATCAACAACGACATCAAAAGAACTATCAACATATTACATCTGCCTATTTTATTACTTCATCATCAAAATAAGAGTACATTGAAGATTATATTACAAATACAAAATACAAGCTTTATTTGCTTTACGTCAAACTGGAGAAAGTTGACGCCAAATGTTCAAGGAGAACAATTAAGTGTCAACACGGTAAAATACACAGTCTCCCATTTGAATTGCATTTTTTATGCTAATGAGTTTTATCTCAATCTTTGTCGAGAGCATCCGAAAGGATGAATTCTCCAAAATAAACCACAGGTGCGGACGACATCAAAAAGGATACAGCACAACGTGGAACTTTTTCTTAGCAGCGAACTAGGACATAGTCCAAAGAGGAGTGCCAAACTATTAGGACGCGAGCATAAGAGCGACTTCCACCACAATCAAACCACACCCCTATCAAAAGGCGTGTGGGTTTTTCCTTAGGTTTCCTGGTTTCAGTTTCGCATCCGAAAATATTTGGTCTCTACTGGAAATATCTTTCCAATCTGAGTGACAATGCACCAAGAGCTTTGGAAATTATGTCCGTGTAAGTTCTTACTTATGGGTGTGAAGTGCACCACATTCATGGCTAAGAGATTGCAAGCCTCATTTTCATACTGGACTTACTTGTCACTCCTCTAGAGCTAAAGGTTATCTTTCATGATAGATTTCCTTTCAACCGATCGAGTCAAACTACAAGCAGCCTGATTCCCTGAGTTAAGAGATATGTAGGCGGGATCAATGTTGAAAACTCGGCTGTACTCCGACATTCTCTCTTAAATCTTATTCCCTAGCATTTCGGTTTTTTTTTCATAATTCGATATCGGAATAGCTTTTGAATTCTTTCATAATCATGCGTCAAATCAAGCATATTGAACTACTAGTTGGCCTGAATTCTCATATAGATGGAGATATGTAGGAAACCCATTTTAAGGGTTCGGCCATAACTCCTAAAGTCCGTACCAGAATCCCTTTTTCGGAAAGATGAAGATGTGGTCGTTCAAAATTGGATTAGTCAATTTCATTTGCCTCGAATCTCTTTCATCAATCCAAGTCAAACGAGGGACAGTTGTTGACACCCAATTTTGGACCTCCATAATATATATTAATTATCGAGCATCTTCAATTTCAAACGATTTAAAATAATTAGTTTTATAAAAGTAATAATAATAATATAGTTTGCTAGTTATTTTAACTAGTTCCGTCTTATTTTATAATTTTTAGATAATATATATGTTTAACAAAATTATGTATATAATTATTATATTTTATAAATATTCAAAAATCGTCTCAAAAAGAGTTTGTTTAATATTCAATTAAATTAATTTGGTTTAAAGAATAAGTTGTTTATTTTATTAGTTTAATTATTCTTATTTTATATTATTTTGTCTTATTTAATTTTGTTGATTTCAAAAGCACATTTTATTTAATTTACGTTATTTAAGTTATGGCCATAGTTTTAAAATAATTAGTTTTATAAAAGTAATAATAATAATAATATAGTTTGCAAGTTATTTTAACTAGTTCTGTCTTATTTTATAATTTTTAGATAATATATATGTTTTACATAATTATGTATATAATTATTATATTTTATGAATATTCAAAAATCGTCTCAAAAAGAGTTTGTTTTATATTCAATTAAATTAATTTGGTTTAAAGTATAAGTTATTTATTTTATTAGTTTAATTATTCTTATTTTATGTTATTTTGTCTTACTCAATTTTGTTGATTTGAAAAGCACATTTTATTTAAGTTATGGCCATAGTTTTAAATTAATTACTTTATAATCGAATTAATTATTTTATTTCGTTAATATTAAGAAGCTCATTAATTAATTTTATATTAGCTCACCTTATTTAGGTTTTAGCCGAATTTATTAATTCAACTCAATTTGGCTATTTCTTAAAATCCAAAATCTAACCGATTTAATTTTTTACTCTATACTCATCTTAAATGACCAAATTTTGGAATTTTATGTTGTATTTCCAGTAAACCTTCCAGCCCAAAACAGAGAAAACCATTGCAATACAACATCAAATAAACACGTACAGACATTTGTTCCAAGCCAAATTACCCATTCTAAATCCAATACCCACTAACCCATTCCCATACATTACAACATACAAACAACAATCCCTTCCAAATACACATACAATACATACATGTACCAACTGACCCCACCCCTTTTTCCCTTTTAATTTCAACTCACCAACAATAACACATACAACAGTAGCAGTGTTCATTCCCATGTCAAAAATCAACAGCTAACACAGCTGTCCAAACAACAATTTCCAAGAGCAATAACGTGTGAACATCCAACACGACCTCCTCATACGCATTCTCTTTCACGCGAGGAATGCGTGCAATACCCGACACCATATATTTCTTTTTCCTTCTTCACTGCAAGACCAGCAGCCCAAACGAAATGACCCATGCGTCATCTTTCCTCTTCACCAACACGTGAATGCACTGCAAAATCCAGAAACGTCAACAGCTGCTGGAAAACGTCAATAGCAGTTGCCCTCACCAAACCGTTCCATCAGCTCCCACAACCTTTCTCTGCAATAGCCACCCACCCTGCCTGTCTTCCGGATTTTGTGGGATTTGGATTGATTTCGTATACAAACGAGCAACTATTGAGGATTGAGGGGGAGAATTCCGAGTCTACCCTTATTCTCACTTGAATTTTCATCCCTTTCCCCCCAAAACAGACCCAAATTTTTCTGCTATAAATACTTCCTCTTTATTCTTTGGAAAAAAAAGGAGGAGATTCTGATTTTCAGAGGTAGTTTACGTTGGGAGAAAATATTGGAGGAAAAGTTAGAGAGTTTTTGAGCAAAATACAGAGAGCAGTTTAAGCAAAAAAATAGTTTAGGTATACTTGAAATACTTCCTGGGATAGAAAACTTGCTCGGACTTCTGTTTGAGTTCCTTGTTCGTGATCCGTGTTCCTGTTCTCGCGGTGGTAAAGTCGCCCATAGCTCGCTTGTCTGCAGTTCGTTGTCCCCAAAAGGTAATACTCATTTCGATTCAAATAGCTATTGCTCTTAATGCGTTGACGTTTGATTCTCGATCAAGCGAGCTGTTCAAATGTTATTATTTCAGGAGTATTTTGACTTATTATTGATTGGAAGTTGATAGTGTAGTTGGTCTGTTGATCTTTCAATTTTTATTTTTATTATTGTATATGGTTTGTGGTGTCTGTTTAAAATTCTAAATTTAGCTGCTATAAGTGGGTATGTTCCATGTTGTGGGTTGATTTTTGTTTCGCATCTCGGCTAGTGTAAATAGCGTGAAAGGAGTAATTTACTGCCTCATTTTTATGTTTATCCTCTTTTAAGTTGTTGTTTCTGATTCAGTTAAGTATGCGGTGTAATGCTTGGTTATTTGAGTTTGGTGTAACTTGTTAGGATAATTATGTGTCCTTTTTAGTTCATAAGGCATTTAAATCCTTAAAAGACAATGTTATCTTAAAATCAAATCATCTATTACTTTTTTATACATATAATTTTGCTTTAAAGAATAGCAGTAACTTGGATTTTTCTTCATTAGTTGAGCTTTTGGCTTCTCGTTATCCTATTTAGTTTTAAGAACTCCACTCTGTATTGCTTGATGAGATTTAATATGTGAGTTGTATTCTTTGTTGAAAATTTGATTAATTGCTTAGATTTTTTATAATCCGTTTATCGTGATAATCTGTTGCTAGTAAATTTTTGTTACATTATAATTTATTTATTTTTTCTTTGTTTGCTTTGTTTATGATTTCATTTAAAAAAATGTTCGGTCTTCATTAGCTATCCAAAGAGATGAATACCTTGGCTAGCTTCTGTAAACATCATGTTAGCATGACATAGTGTTTCTCTGTTATCCATTTTTTTTTTAAGTTGGTAAATTTGTCAAATGTTTTCATGCGAATTTATTTTGTTCATTTTTAGATAAATGAGTTGAGTGATTTTTTAAAGATAAAAGCTTTAAGTCGAGCGATTTTATGGATACAAAATAAAGTCCAATAACTTTATTAGATAAATCTCCAAAGTTGAGTGACCTTTTGAGATATTGACCCCTTAATTTTTGTGCCTTATTAGTATGATCTTATTAAATGGAGTTTGGAATTGACTTTGTCTTCACAATTAATTACTGTGCCATTTTATTGTAAACCCTGACAAGAGTTCTTAAATATATATATATATTTCTTATATATATATTTTTTTTTATTTTTTTATTTTATTATTATTATTTCTTTTTATTATTATTATTATTATTATTATTTTTAGCCGGAAAGTAAGTTTTGTTCATTCTTTGACGCCTTATGATTTTGGCATTCTAAGTTAGTTTATATTAACTTGTGGTCGTCGGTTGATCATCGCCTTTAATGTATTAGGGTACTTAGGTGGATATTTCTTCTCATACCTACCTTACTTGGTTCTTGTCATACTTAATTACTAATAATAATTAAAAAAAAATGTTTAGTGCCTATGATGATATCCAAGTGGCAGCATTTATTTATTTATTTAGTTTTTCTCTATTTTCTTATATTAAATCATTGAATTGTTACTTACATTTTCTTTGTTTGTGTTTGCATGTGTAATCTATTCGGGTCCTCATGGATCCTATTCTTGCATTTTCCTATTGGGCCATGGAGGCCCAATTATTTTTATTCGAGTCAGCCTGCCCCTTAAAAATTGAAGAATAAGTCCCGAAAAAGGCGTACAGGTTGCAGGGGATCGTATATGCTAAGCATGCATAATAAAGTGTTGCAAATCGGAAAGATTGAGGAAATTGAGCCAAAAGCCCACATATTGAAAAATTGTATTTTGTTATTCTGGGCCTAAGCCTACTTATGTTTGTTATTTTGTTAGTGTTTAGGACAGGTGAAATATTGGGCCTAAGGCCCAAAGAAAAATATTTATTTTACGTTAATATAGGACAGGTTCAGGTGACTCAAATGGGCCTTCGGCCTAAAATGAAAATGGGCCCAAGTACTGGTCCAGGCGGACAGAAAGAACCATACTTGGGCCAAAATCTCTTTCCCTCTTTGTTTTATTATGTTTATTTACTTGTTAATATTTGCCATTAATCTTAGGGTCGAAAAGTTCAAATCCCCGAAAGACGCTCGTTTCGTTTCAACAATTTAACTAAATCGATCATGTTTCAAAAGACTTAAAAGAATAAATTTTGAGAAGTGTCTCACTTAGATTGTAGGTCAGTATTTTCCTTTTCCCCTTTTATAACCGCCTCAACTATAAAATAGTTCAATCGTTCTATTCAAATTAAGTTAAAGCACTTTTAGCCAAAAATTTAATTGTCGGAAAACCACATTAGTGGATATTCTAGGTGCTTTTAAAACCTTCCTAGAATATTAATAAGAACCTCGAACCCCTTTACAAGTTTTCACTAGATTCCTGTTTTAGTCTTGTGGAAATGAATAGTTTTCTTGATTTTTCTTAAAAAATTAAGTGGCGACTCTTAAAATCAGTCAAATTATTATTTTAAATAAAACAATTGTCACGCCCCAGCCTACACCCTGGACGTGGCCGACACTCGAAGACCATTGCTGGCCTCAAACGAACCCTTGGCCTGGCTTACTAACTCAGCGGAAGACTTAACTCATCACATACATACTTATAAAGTAACTAGAATGTTATAAAGGAACATTCGATTGGCCTTTAAGGCAAACTCAAGTCTTTAGCATATGAAATGAAAAGTAAAGACAACTGAATTAACTAACTGACTGTCTGACTATCTATGAAGCCTCTAAACAACAGAGATGGATGTCGGGACAAGCCCACGACATCCTAATGAACTAATACTAAAACTGAAAGCAATGTAAAGGAGCCTTCTGGAATGCAAAGAGGCTCACCAACAAACTCTGAACTGCTCACTGGATCAAGGAATGTGCCGGATGCCGATCCTAGTTACCTGTGTCTGCATCATAAGACGATGCAGGCCAACATTCGTTGAATCATACTAGTGACAACATCTGGCGAATCCTCTTGCTCTTGGCGATTATTGAGAGTATACAAGTGGTTTGTTCCTCCGCCAGTACCAGAAGCAGCTCCTCTAGGTGCAGCTCTATCTGGTGGAGCGACTGAAGAAGACTGAGCTTTATTGGCCCTATTACCCTGCTTGTTCTTTGTACACTCTCGCATAAAATGCCAACTCTGACCACACTTGAAACAACCAGTGGTGCCCTCACGACAAACACCTAAGTGGTTCCTACCACACTTGGTGTAGGCAGGAGGCTTACTTCCCCCTTGCGCTACACTGCCCTGAGAATAGGCAGATTTAGCTCTGGAATTCTGACCATAGTACTCACCCTTGTTCTTAGGTGCAGGTGCACTAGTAGATGATGGAGCAGGTCCCTTTTTATTCTGTTGGAAAGATGACCGGTTGGCACTACTCCTATGTTGCCCGGACTCATTCCCTGTCTTGGCCCTCTTGTTTTTGAACTCCTCCCTATCTCTCAGCTTTTCTTCCTCTACCTGCTGCACATAGACCATCAACCTCGAAATGTCCATATCCCCAATAAGCATTGCTGCCCGACCCCTCTTTTCTTGATAGACAACCCAAACCAGCAACAAACAAACTCATCCTACCCCTCATGTCCGCAACCATTTTAGGAGCATAGCGAGACAGTTGGGTGAACTTCAACCCATACTCATGCACACTCAAAAAATCTTGCTTAAGTGTGAGGAACTCACGTACCTTGGCCTCTTTCAGTTCCCGGGGAAAGAAATGCCGAAGAAGGCCTCTTCAAAACATGCCCAACTCGCAGGTGGTGCATCCTCAGCTCTACCCCCTTTCCACTGATCAAACCAAGTCCTAGCAACATTCTTCATCTGATATGCAGCTAGCTCAACTCTCACAGTATCAACAACATGCATCACCTCAAACACATTTTTCAGCTCCTCAATGAAGTTCTTTGGGTCCTCTGCAGTGCTCGAACCAGTGAAACTTGGGGGATTCATCCTCAGGAACTCACAAATCCTTGAGGTGTCAGCCTCTTCTTGCTGAGCTCCTCTCTGCTGACCAACCTGATTAGTCACAGCTTGATTCAGCATCCTAATTGCCTCTCTGAACTTGGCATTGGTCACTTCTCCTTGCGGTTGCACCTTAGGTGCATTGGGTAGTTCTTGCTCTTCAACATTCCTCCTAGCTGGACGACCTCTGAATGGTCTTCGTGGAGGCATGATTATCTGAAACACGTGCAAGCATGAATTAGAGAGAAAATTTTAGAGATCAAACTCTACGCACGAAATGAGTGTGAAAAAAGTGAGATAGTTCCTAAATGTTGCAGCCTCCTAATTATAGATGTGGCTCGCTTCACACCGATAACTAGGACTCTACAGACACAGCTTCATAGACTCCCTAGGACTCTTGAACTTTGTGCTCTGATACCAAGTTTGTCACTCCTCGAGCCTACACCCTGGACGTGGCCGGCACTCGAACACCATTGTTGGCCTCAAGAGAACCCTTGGCCTAGCTTACTAACTCAACGGAAGACTTAACTCATCACATACATACTTATGAAGTAACTAGAATTTTATAATGGAACATTTGACTGGCCTTTAAGGCAAACTCAAGTCTTTAGCATATGAAATGAAAAGTAAAGACAACTGAATTAATTAACTGACTGTCTGACTATCTATGAAGCCTCTAAACAACAGAGATGGATGTCGGGACAAGTCCACAACATCCTAATGAACTAATACTAAAACTGAAAGCAATGTAAAAGAGTCCTCTAGAATGCAAAGAGGCTCACCAACAGACTCTGAACTGCTCACTGGATAAACGAATGCACCGGATGCCGATCCTAGTTACCTGTGTCTGCATCATAAGACGATGCAGGCCAACTAGCATCAGTACATTGAATGCACGAGTATGTGAGTTGGAAAGCTAAAACCACATAGGCTAGAAAGAATCTGAGAGAAACTGAAGAACTTACTTAGCTCAACTCAACTCAACCTGACTGAACTCATTTCAATATAAAACAATTTAAAAGCAAATGCAATATAAAGAAAAGCTATTTGAAAACATGATATCAACTCTGTATGTATGCATGCAAAGATACAATATAACTCTGAGATATATGTAAAAGTACAAATAACTGATGTATATAAAAATACAATAACTTATGTGGGAGTTTCTCTAATTGACAACCATCACTTAAGAGCTATAGTGATGATACAACGATCTACCTCACGCTGCCAGCGCATCCTATACCTGGCCAAAGGTATAGGACCTGAACTGCCTGATGGATCCACTAGTCTATTTCGAAAAGGGTTCATCTAAAAAGTATGACCCATTTCTACCCATGATGGCTACATGGTTTTATGGAGACGTGAGTTATCTGAAGTCATGTCCGCCCCCAATTCGGTGCTCAATACTACTCCCAAAATATATTAGCTCTTATGTTTTAAAAACGTACTTTTCTGTGATTTGAGATTAGTGCTCAAAACTTAGCTCAAAGGCTATCTTGGAAATCTCAGTTTCCCTGCTTGCTTCATTTAGAAAGCTATAACTCTTTTCTGAAAACTAGCCCAAAGGCTCTTTGGAAATCTCACTTTCCGTTCTTATTTAAATGTGAAAAAACATTTAAAAATCTCTTTGGGAATTAGTTCCTCTATACTTTTGAAGAAATGAACTTCAAACTTTACTTTTTATTATTTGCTTAACTTCAAACTTAAGTCTTAAAACAAGTTAAAATGTTTGTAAAAGACTTATGAAAACTTGAAATGAATTTCTCTTACTTGACTCTTGACTTTGATCTTAACTCTTGCTTGAATTGACTCTTAACTGATCCTTGAATTGAATTATGGATTCAAGGATTATGATTTGTGTTTGGAAAGATCTCTTGATGTTTAGGAATGATTTCGAATAGCTAAACTTAGAGAAAAGTTACGAAATCACCGTCTTGGAAGATGTCGGCGACGCAGAGGTGTTTTAAATAATTATTCGTGAAATTAAATTTTGGGACAGAGGAGTCCGCTTCCTTTTCGCGACGTGGAGCAGATTTTTGTTCACGGTGGGAACAAGTCCGCGACACGGACTTGTTTCATGAACCTTACTCGACTTTTTCCTTCTTCGTTTTTCAACCTCAACCCACCTAAATTCGATTATCTTCCTCAAATTCATTTTAGATCCCGATACCCAGCGTATGTACTCAAGAACCTAACTCAAAGTAACTCTAAAACACAACGTAAAGATCTCGGAAACTCCACAATTCAACCCAATTCAAGAACAACATTCAAATTCAAGAATTCATGTCAAGAACATCAACTTTCAAACTTTTTTAGGATGAATTGCGCTGAAACTAAACATGTTTGGTGCGTGGGTGAATGAACCCAACGCTATGAGAGACTCACATACCTTGTAGGATCAACTTCTTGGCGAATCCACAACCAAAATCGATCGTTCTTGGCGAATCTTGCTTTTTCTCTTCTCCTTTCTCTTGCGTTCTTTCTCCAAAAGCCCTAACTCTATTTCTCAAAAGCATAAACTGAACTAACTCAGTCTTGAACCCACTTAATTTACTAAAAACAGATTTAATTAATTGGGTAAGGAAAAGACCAAACTACCCTTTTAAATTCCGAATTGGGCATTTCTTTACTCGAACAGCCCAACTTCCAACGAACATAATTCACTTATACGAACTTAGAATCGCACAAACTCGGCGGAGTTGAGAAGATAAATCCAAGAGCTTTCCAACCATATCTGGAACTACACCTAAACCATCCTGAGCTAGGAGTTATGGCCGATTGAAGTTGACCAAAATCTCAACTTTACATTACTTAAAAATTTCCAGATTTCCATATACTTTCCAAAAATGATTATTTCAAGTTCTTAGCTTATTTCTAGCTATTTCAAGTTGCGAGATGTTACACGTATACAGGGTGATATATGTGGGTCCATCTAAGAATATTTGGATTTGCGGTATATGTTCCAATTGCTCCACCACAACGTACAAAGATGGGTCCCCAAAGAAGGTTGGGGATATATGTTGGGTATGAATCTCCTTCTATTATAAAATATTTGGAATCTATGACTAGAGATTTATTTATGGCAAGATTCGTTGATTGCCATTTTGATGAATCAGTATACCCAACATTAGGGAGAGAAAATAAGCAACTGAAAAAGGAAATGGATTGGAATGCATTATCACTATCTCATTTAGATCCTCGTACAAATAAATGTGAACAAGAGGTTCAAAAGATAATCCATTTGCAAAATATCGCAAATCAACTGCCAGATTCATTCACTGACCTATCAAGAGTTACAAAATCTCATATTTCTGCTGCTAATGCTCCAATTCGAGTTGACATTCTGATAGGATAATTAATTAATACAAATGAGTCTAAACCACGCTTAAAACGTGGTAGACCAATCGGTTCCAAAGATAAAAATCCTCGAAAAAGAAAAGGAGCTAACAATCAAGATGACCATAATATGGAAGAACATGCTCAAGAAGAGCAAGGAGACATAATAATTGATGAAACCTTGAAAGAGGTTCAGGCGCCTAAAAAATAATGAAGAAATCTCAATAAACTATGTCTCATCAAGAAAAATATGGAACCGAAATGATATAATTATCGACAATATGTTTGCTTATAATATTGCTATGGAAATAATGCAACAAAATGAGGATCTTGAACCAAAATATGTTGAGGAATGTAGACAGCGAAATGATTGGCCAAAATGGAAAGATGCAATTCAAGTTGAATTAGCTTCGCTTGAAAAATGCGAAGTTTTCGAACCGATAGTCCAAACACATGAAGGTATAAATTCAGTGGGGTACAAATGGGTCTTTGTGCGAAAACAAAATGAGAAAAATGAAGTCGTAAAATATAAAGCACGACTTGTGGCACAAGGATTTTTCAAAAGATCTGGTATTGATTATATGGAGACGTATTCTCCCGTGGTGGATCGAATCACTTTCAGGTATCTTATAAATCTGACAGTTCATGAAAAATTTGACATGCATTTGATGGATGTCGTTACAGCCTATTTATATGGCTCACTAAACAATGATATTTTTATGAAAATTCCTGATGGATTAAAAATACCTGAAATATATAAAAATTCTCAGGAAAGTTGTTCAATAAAACTTCAAAAATCTTTATACGGATTGAAACAATCAGGATGCATGTGGTGTAATCACCTTAGCGAATATCTATTAAAGGAATGGTATGAGAATGACCTAATTTGTCCTTGTGTATTTATTAAAAGGTCTAGATCTAAATTTGTCATTATAGTTGTTTATGTTGATGACTTGAATATCATTGAAACTCGTGAAGAGCTTTCAAAAGTAGTAGAATGTTTGAAAAGGGAATTTGAAATGAAAGACCTTGGAAAGACAAAATTTTGTCTTGGTCTACAAATTGAACATTTTACAAATGGAGTATTTATTCATCAATCAGCATATACTATGAATATTTTAAAGAGATTTTGCATGTAGAAAGCAAATCCATTAAGTACCCCAATGATTGTGAGATTACTTGATATCAATAAAGATCCATTTCGACCTCATGAAAATGACGAAGAACTTGTTGGTTTTGAAATACCATATCTTAGTGCAATTGGTGCATTGATGTACCTTGCTAGTAATTCTTGACCAGATATATCTTTTTTTGTAAATTTATTAGAAAGATTCAGTTCTTCCCCAACACGAAGGCACTAAAATGGTATTAAACATATATTTAGATACCTTCAAGGGACCGTCGATATGAGACTATTTTATTCAAAAGAATCTGATTCATAATTAATTGACTATGCAGATGCAAGATACTTGTCTGACCCACATAAAGGTCGATCTTAGATAGGTTATTTATTTACATATGGAGGTACAGATATATCATGGCATTCAACAAAACAAACTATGGTTGCTACTTCTTCAAATCATGCCGAGATAATAGCCATTCATGAAGCAATTCGAGAATGCATGTGGTTGAGATCAATAACTCGACAAATCCAGGAAACATATGGTCTTCCCTTAAAAGGAGACATCCCAACAACATTATTTGAAGACAATGTTGCGTGTATAGCTCAACTAAGAGGAGGATACTTCAAAGGAGATAGAACAAAACATATTTCACCAAAATTCTTTTTTACTCATGATCTACAAAAGAAGGGTGAAATAGATGTTCAACAAGTTCATTCCAGTGATAATTTAGCAGATATATTTACTATGGCATTATCAACTTCAACCTTTGAGAAGTTGAGATATAGGTTGGAATGAATTATCTTCGAGACATTAAGTGACATCATCATCAGGGGGAGTAAATACGCGCTGCACTCTTTTTCCCTTAACCAAAATTTTATTCCACTGGGTTTTCCTGGTAAAGTTTTTAATGAAGCAGGAAATAATGCGTATTACAAATAACTATGGACATTTCTTTTTTTTTTCCCCTTTGTACATAAACATTCAAGGAGGAGTGTTGTAAATAGTGTATGTTTATGGGCCATATTTTAAATAACATATGTTTGTGACCCACTTTACTGTAGAAGGCCAACTACTCCAAGTAACATTATCTCTATAAAAAGGGAAGTTACACAACAATGAGAAAATGACATAGAAAAGGAAAATTACTTTATTTCTTTCTACTACTGCTTCTATCTCCACTTTTCTTCTTTTTATTTTAGTATTTTATTTTATAACATAAACGAGATAGTTTAGATGAATTTTTGTTTTACTATTATTAACTTGCTAGTAAAGTCACCCGTGTCTTTCGCGGAAATTTAATATTACGGAATGTATAAAATAATACTTAAAATATATCCATAACAAACATTAATAATGTAAAGGAAGATGATAATTATAACATCTTATCATTTATCCTTCAATCAATCATCTTTAATTTGATTTTATAATTTATCCTTTTGCTTCCAGGAGGTGTAACTATTTGATATTTTTTGGGGAATGAAATGAACATCAACCGGAGATATTAAATTTTCTATTAAATAATAATCATTGTTGAAGGGATAAATAAATTTTAAAAGGCTGAAAAAAGTGAACAACTATTCTAATTTTAACATGTAGAAAGTTCAACCCTACCTTGTGCTTTACATCTATCATTTTAAAGTTCCCAATTTGAATGTATAATAAGTAATTATTAAAATGAAAAATTAAAGGGAGAATGTATCATATTGGACAACAATTAGACTTATTATATATACTTGAAAGGGAAAAATATTACACAAAATTGTTCAGTTTGTTTGGGTGTTTTTTAAAAAATCAACATACCAGAGTGATGAAGTTCAATTTGAAACTACACTTCTATTCCAATCGCAATGTTGAGAAACATATCTATTACTTTAAGAAAAGTATTTACAACTTGCAGTAAACTTGAGAATCTATTCATACTTCATATTGAATATGAGCAATTAATTTATTGTGTAGTTGTCTATGTCTTTGGTATTAAAAGAGGCTCCGGTCTACTCATATTCCTCTATAGGTCATACGGCACATCCTTGAACCCGTGTCAAAGTTTATTAATTCTTGTCTTCTTTTCCTGATTCACTTTGCACATCAAGGTGCGATAAAGTTTTTAAGGTCTTTATGTCCTTACAATGGCATACCAAATTTGAGTTTTGTCTTCAAGAGATAGTAGTATAGGTCTTTAAGGATTTGTTTTTACTATACCTTCAACAATTTCAGAAGATAAAACTTGTGTGAATATTCAATTAATGTGTCTTGTTTAATCTGTACTAAGAAATACTTATAACAATAAATTTGTAGAAACATAAACAATAAAGTTTAAAACATGTACAAAAAAATAATAATTGATAACATAAGCATAAATTAATGACTGTAAAAAACATATCAAGATTTGTAACAATAGAATGAAACAAAAAGAAAAAAATCGAGTCCACTGAATGCATAGTGTCCCTTTAAGGAAATTATTCTCCTCTAGTATTCGAGGTTTAAAGGATTAGATCCTCTCACCAGTATATTGATACAAAAACAATGGTGTAGTGAGCCACTCAACAGGAGTAAAGTACACGAATATTTAATTGTGTAGAAGAAGAAGAAGAAGTTCAGAATTTTCATTGTTTTTAAATGAGAGGAAATCCCTCTATTTATAGACAACAAAGGGTAGTGTGAATAAATGTTTATTGTGTCTTATCGGAAGGTCACAACTCTTTGGGAAAGTTACAACCCTTTAGAAAAGTCACAACCATTCATAAAATACACAAATTTTCATGAAAGCGCAACTCTTCATAAAAGTCACAACTCTTCTTAAAAGTCAAAACCTTTCATAAAAGTCACAATTTTTTATGAAAGGGGAATGCTAGTTTTGGAAATAAATAAATTAAAAGGGAATCCTTGTTTGTGGTGGCGCCACGTAGGCGGGCCTAGTAGAAGCAAACATTAATAACGTAAAGGAAGATGATAATTATAACATCTTATCATTTATCCTTCAATCAATCGTCTTTAATTTGATTTTATAATTTATCTTGTTGCTTCCTGAAAGTATTACTATTTGATATTTTTTGGGGAATCAAATGAACATCATCCAAAGATATTAAATTTCTAATTAATAAATAATCATTGGTGAAGGGATAAATAAATTTTATAATGCTGAAAAAAGTGAACAAATATTCTAATTCTAACGTGTAGAAAGTTCAGCCCTACCGTTTGCTTTACATATATAATTTTAAAGTTCCCCATTTAAATGTATCATAAGTAATTATTAAAATGGAAAATTAAAGGAACAACGTATCATATTGGATAACAATTCAACTTATTATATATAAACTTGAAAGGGAAAAATATTACACAAAATTATTCAGTTTGTTTTAGTGTTCTTTAAAAATCAACATACTAGAGTGATGAAGTTCAATTTGAAACTACACTTCTATTCCAATCGCAGTGTCGAGAAACACATCTATTACTTCAAAAAAAGTATTTACAACTTACAGTAAATTTGAGAATCTCTTCACACTTTATATTGAATAGAAGCAATTAATTTACTGTGTAGTTATATATGTCTTTGGGATTAAAAAAGGCTCCAGTCTAGTCATATTCCTCTATAGGCCATCCGGCACATCCTTTAACCCATGTCAAAAGTTTATTAATTCTTATCTTCTTTTCCTGGTTCACTTTGCACAGCTAGGTGCGAAAAGTTTTTAAGGTCCTTACAATGGCATACCAAATTTGAATTTTGTCTTCAAGAGATGGTAGTATGGATCTTTAAGGATTTTTTTTTACTGTAACTTGAACAATTTCAATAGAGAAAACTTGTGTGAATACTCAATTAACTTGTGTAATTTAATTTGTACCAACAAATACTTATTCAATAACATTGCAGAAACATAAACAACAAAGTTTAAAACATGTACTCAAAAACAACAATTAATAACATAAGCATAAATTAATGACTATATAAAAAAATACCAGGATCTATAACAATAGAATGAAACAGAAAAGAAAAATGGTGCCCACTGAATGTAGAGTGTCCCCTTAAGAAATTATTTCCCTCTAGTACCTGAGGTTTAAAGAAATAGATTCTCTTAGGATAGAATGATTCGATTTCACCAATGTATTGATACAAAACAATGTGTCATGCCCCGAGCCTACACCCTGGGCGAGACTGGCACTCGAAGACCATTGCTGGCCACAAGCGAACCCTTGGTCTAGCTTACTTACTCAGCGATGACAATATTCATAACTATAATGAATAATAACACTTAACTGAACTGAATAATAGGATAACTGAGAATGTTAAAAGTTAAACATTCAACTTGGCCAAAGTGGCAACCCAAGTCTTAACAATAAGAAATGATAATGAAAAGACTAAAGGACTAACATATGACTGTCTATGAAGCCTCTAATAACAACTAAGATGGATGTTGGGACAGACCCCACAACATCCTAAAGAACTAAACTAGAAAACAATGAAACGGATCCTCCAGAAAGAAAAGAGGCTCACCAACAGACTCTGAACTGCTCACTGGATCAACGATGCGCCGAAATACCGATCCTAATTACCTGTGTCTGCATCGTAAGATGATGCAGGACAACTGGCATCAGTACATTGAATGTATGAGTATGCGAGTTGGAATGCTAAAACAACATAGGCTTGAAAGAATCTGAGAGAAACTGAAGAACTTACCTGGCTCAACTCAACTCAACATGACTGAACTCATTTCAATATAAAGCAGTTTAAAAGCAAGTGCAATATAAAGAAAAACTGTTTAAAAACATGATATCAACTCTGCATGTATGCAAAGATACAAATAACTCTGAGATGTATTCAAAAATACAATGAAATGATGTATATAAAAATACAATAACTTCTGTGGGAGTTTCTCTAACCGACAACCATCACATAAGAGTTATAGTGATGATACAACGATCTTCCTCACGCTGCTAGTGCATCCTATACCCGGCCAAAGGTATAAGACCTGAATTGCCTAATGGATCCACTAGTCTATTGCGAAAATGATTCATCTAAAAAGTATGACCCTTTTCTACCCATGGTGGCTACATGGTTT
The DNA here is from genome assembly GCA_029582485.1 of Solanum tarapatanum. Classification (NCBI taxonomy): domain Eukaryota; kingdom Viridiplantae; phylum Streptophyta; class Magnoliopsida; order Solanales; family Solanaceae; genus Solanum; species Solanum tarapatanum. The sequence goes on from JAJOOB010001944.1 coordinate 23,320, forward strand.
ATGGGGGTTGAGTTGTCTGAACACTCCCCCATATTGGTGCTCAATACTACTACAAAAATATGCTAGCTCTTATGTTTTAAAAACATACTTCTTCTGTGATTTGAAATTAGTTCTCAAAAACTTAGCTCAAAGGCTATCTTGGAAATCTCAGTTTCCCTTCTTGCTTCATTTAGAAAGTTGTTACTCTTTTCTGAAAACTAGTCTGAAAGCTCTTTGGAAATCTCAGTTTCCATTCTTATTTAAATGTGAAAAACATTTAAAATCTCTTTGGGAAATACTTAGTCCCCATACGCTACTTTGAAGAAAAGAACTTCAACTATACTCCTTACTGAACTCAAAACTTAAGTCTTAAAATAAAGTTAAAACATTTGTGAAAGACCTTTTGAAAACTTTAAGAATTTATCTTAACTTGACTCTTGACTTTGACTCTTAACTGACCTTGACTTGGCTCTTAACTGATCCTTGAATTGAACTATGGGTTCAAGGATTAAGATTTGTGATTGGAAGGATCTCATGTTGTTTAGGAATGATTTTAGATAGCTAAACATGAGAACAGACCGAAAATCAAAATACGAAGGTGGGTCCACGACGCGGAGGCATAATTAAATTTTGATTTCGAAAACGTCTTTTGAGGCAGAACACCTCGTGTCAACTCCGCGACGCGAAGCAAAAATTTTCAAAATCTGGGACCAAGAGCGCGATGCGTAACCACCTTCAAATTTCGTCCGACAAAATTTCTTCTTCGTTTTCCAACCCCAACTCACCCCAACTCAGTTCTTTTTCTTAAATTACTTTTAGATACAGATACCCAACAAATGTACTTAAGAACCTAACTCGAAACGACCCTATATTGCGACGTAACGAACTCAGAAACTTCCCAACTCAGGCAAATTCAAGAACAATAAATGAATTCAAGAATAGGCATCAAGATTATCAATATTCATATGCTTTTAGGATGAATCCAAACTGAAATAAATTAGCTTGGCACGTGGGAGAATGATCCCAACGTTATGAGAGCCTCACATACCTGATCGAAGCAAATCCTTAGCGAAAACACCAACGTTCTTGATGAAATAGCCCCTTTCTTCTTTCTCTTTTCTCTTCTCCTTTCTCCTTAGCCCTAGCGTGGAAATTCTGAATTTCTAAAACTGACTAAGTTCTGAATTTACCCATATTAAACTCCTAAAATCGGATTAAAATAATAGGGTAGTGAAAAGACTACAATATCCTTTAAAAATCCCGGTTTTGGACCTTTCTTTAATCCAACAGCCTAACTTCCAAAGGGCATAATTTGCTCATACGAACTCAGAATGGCGTAAACTTGGAGACGTTGGAAAGATCATTCCAAGAGCTTTGCAACCATACCTGGAAGTACACCTAACTCATCCTGAGCTAGAAATTATGATCGTTTGAAATGACCAAAACTCAACTTTACTTGCTTACAATTTTCCAGATTTCCTTTATTCTTTCCAAAAACGAAAATTTCCAGATTTTAAACTTCCTTCCAGTTCTTTCTAGTTGCGAGATGTTACACAATGTTGTAGTGAGCCACTCAACAGGAGCAAAGTACACAAATATTTAATTATGAAGAAGAAGAAGAAAAAGAAATAGTAGTTTAGAATTTTCGTAGTTTAAAAATGAAAGGAAATCTCTCTATATATAGACAACAAGGGGTAGTGTGAACAAATGTTTATTGTGCCTTATCGGAAAGGTCATAACTCTTAGGAAAAGTTAAAGGTCACAACCTTTCATTAAAGTCACAACTTTTCATAAAAGTCGCAACTCTTCATAAAAGTCGCAACTCTTCATAAAAGTCACAACTTTTCATGAAAGGGGAAGTTAGTTTAGGAAATAAATAAATTTAAAGAGAATACTAGTGTGTGGTGGAGCCACGTAGCTGGGCCTAGGGTTCTCTTTTATATATATACTAGTAAAACCACCGCGCCTCGCGCGGGAATTTTCTATCACGAAATTTATAAAATAATATTTAAAACCTATTAGTCATTAAAACTAAAACACTATATTATCTTACATAAAATATTATGTAGTAACAAACATTGATAATGTAAAGGAAGATGATATTTGTAACATCTTATCATTTATTCTTCAATCAATCATCTTTAATTTGATTTTATAATTTATCTTTTTGCTTCCAGGAAGTGTTACTATTTGATATTTTTGGGGAATCAAATGAACATCAACTGGAGATATTAAATTTTCTAATAAATAAATAATTGTTGGTGAAGGGATAAACAAATTTTATAGGGCTGAAAAAAATGAACAAATATTCTAATTCTAACTTGTAAAAAGTTCAACCCCACATTTTGCTTTACATATATCATTTTGAAGTTCCTTATTTAAATGTATCATAAGTAATTATTAAAATGAAAAATTAAACGGAGAATGTATCATATTGGACAACAATTCAACTTATTATATATATTTGAAAGGGAAAATATTACACAAAACTATTCAGTTTGTTTGGGTGTTTTTTAAAAATCAATATACCAGAGTAATTAAGTTCAATTTGAAACTACTCTTCTATGCCAATCACGATGTCGAGAAACACATCTATTACACTTCAAGAAAAGTATTTACAACTTCCTGTAAACTTGAGAATCTGTCCATAACTTCATATTGAATATGAACAATTAATTTATTGTGTAGTTGTCTATGTCTTTGGATTAAAAGAGGTTGTAGTCTAGTCAAATCCCTCTATAGGTCATCCGACACATCCTTGAACCCATGTCAAAGTTTATAAATTCTTGAGTTCTTTTCCTGGTTCACTTTGCACATAAGTTTTTAAGGTCTTTTTATCTTTACAATGGCGTACCGGATTTAAATTTTGTCTTCAAGAGATGGTAGTATAGATCTTTAAGGACTTTTTTACTGTAACTTCAATAATTTCAGTAGAGAAAACTTACATGAATACTCAATTAACGTGTGTTATTTAATCTGTACTAACAAATACTTATAACAATAACTTTGCGAAAACATAAACAACAAAGTTTGAAACATATATTCAAAAACAACAATTAATAACATAAGCATAAATTAAAGACTGTAAAACAAATATCAGGATTTGTAACAATAGAATGACACAAAAATGAAAAAATTGAGTCCACTGAATGCACAGTGTCCCCTTAAGGAAATTATTTCCCTCTAGTTACCGAGGTTTAAAGGATTAGATCTTCTCACTAGTGTATTGATACAAAAATAAAGGTGTAGT
>JAJOOB010001945.1:0-12284 GCA_029582485.1 Solanum tarapatanum
GTAAAGAATACACATGTCTTAATCCTTGAGTAACTCTAACCACCTCCTTTGTTTGAGATTAAACTCTTTCTGAGTGAACACATATTGAAGACTTTTGTGATCAGTGAATACATCAACATGAACACCATACAAATAATGACGCCATATCTTCAAATCAAATACTACAATAGCTAACTCTAAGTCATGTGTTGAATAGTTCTTCTCATGAGCTTTCAACTGTTTGGAGGCATAAGCTATGACTTTGCCATTCTGCATTAACACACAACCCAAGACAACTCTAGATGCATCACAATACACCACAAAACCTTGAGTACCTTCCGGTAAGGTCAAAACTGGGGCAGTAGTCAACCTTTTTTTCAATTCGGGAAAACTTTTCTCACAAGCTTCAGACCATTGAAACTTCACTATTTTCTGAGTCAACTTGGTCAAAGGAGACGAAATGGATGAGAACCCTTCTACAAACCTTCTATAATAGCCAGCCAAACCCAAAACTCCTAATATCAGTTGGAGATATGGGTCTAGGCCAATTCTGTACTGCCTCAATTTTCTGAGTATCAACTTTAATTCCCTCTCCAGACACAATGTGACCTAATAATGCCATCGACTCAAGCCAAAACTCAGATTTGGAGAACTTAGCATATAACTCCTTATCTTTCAAAGTATGAAGAACTATTTTGAGGTGACTAGCATGATCTTCTTCATTCCTTGAATAGATTAGTATGTCATCAATGAAGACGATAATAAACATATCTAAATAAGGTTTGAATACTCTATTCATAAGGTCCATGAACGTTGCAGGTGCATTAGTCAAACCGAATAACATAACCAAAAACTCATAATGACCATAACAGGTCCTGAATGCTGTCTTGGGAATATCACACTCCCTTACTTTCAACTGATGGTAGCCAGATCTGAGATCTATCTTAGAAAAATAAGAAGCACCCTAAAGTGATAAAAAAGATCATCAATTCTTGGAAGAGGATACTTGTTCTTAATGGTAACCTTGTTCAATTGGCGGTAGTCTATACATATCCTAAGGAAACCATCTTTCTTTCTCACAAATAAAATCGGAGTGCCCCAAGGTGAGACACTTGGTCGAATAAACCCTTTCTCTAAAAGATCTTTCAATTGCTCTTTAAGCTCTTTCAACTCTGCGGGTGCCACTCTATATGGTGGAATAAAGATAGGACGAGTATCTGGAAGAACATCTCTATCGAAGTCTATCTCTCTCTCAGGAGGGACTCCGAGTAGATCATCAGGGAAGACTTCTGGAAACTCTTTTACTATAGGATCTGACTGAATAGGAGGTATCTCAACACTAGAGTCATTAACTCGAACTAAGTGATAGACGCACCCCTTGGAAACTATCTTTCTTGCCTTAAGGTACGAAATGAAACGACCCTTAGGCACTGCTGAACTAATTTTCCACTCTAAGACTGACTCATTTGGAATTTGAAACTTGACAACTCGAGTTCTACAATCTATTGATGCATAACAGGCATGAAGCCAGCCCATACCTAGAATGATGTCAAAATCTACCATGTCTAACTCAATTAAATTAGCCATGGTGTCTTTGTGATTGATGGAAATGACACAATCACGATAAACTCGCTTAGCTAGAATAGACTCCCCAACAGGTGTAGAAATACAAAAGGGTTCACAAAGTTTCTCAGGAAGAACATCAAACTTATTTGCAACATAAGGGGTAACAAAAGATAAACTTGCTCCTGGGTCTATCAAAGCATAAATATCCAAAGCAAAGAATTTGATCATACCAGTAACAACATCTGGAGAGTTCTCTTGCTCTTGACGACTGGTGATTGCATAAAGACGGTTTGTTCGTCCGCCAGTACCTGAAGTAGCTCCTCTAGTTGCAGCCCTGTCTGGTGGCGCAACTGATGTTGATTGGGTCCTATTGCCCTAATTTCCACTACTTTGCCTGTTCTTTGGACACTCTTTCATGAAGTGACCCTCTTGCCCACACTTGAAACAACTGGTCTGGCCATCACGACATTTACCTGGTTGGATCCTACCACACTTAGCACATGCAGGAGCCTAGTTACCTCCTTGCTCCACACTACTTTGAGACTGTGCAGGTCTAGCTCTAAAGTTCTGCTAATTTTGACCATTATACTCACCTTTGATTTTGGGTGCAGGTGCACTAGCAGATGATGGAGCAGGTCCCTTTTGCTTTTGCTGAAAGGATGAACGGTTCACATTACCTTTCTGCTACCCAGACTCATTCCCTGTCTTAGCTTTCTTATTTCTGAATTCCTCCCTATCCCTTAGCTTCTCTTCCTCAACTTGCTGCACATAGACCATCAACCTTGATATTTCCATGTCCCCAATTAGCATCACAGCCCTACCTTCTTTGCTCGACAGACGAGACAGACGAGACAGACTGGCAACAAACAAGCTCATTCTACTCCTCATGTCCGCAACCATCTCCGGAGCATAACGGGATAGTTGGGTGAACTTCAACTCATACCATGAACACTTAGAGAATCCTGCTTAAGTGTGAGAAACTCACGTACCTTGGCCTCTTTCAATTCTCGGGGAAAGAAATGCCCCAAGAAAGCTTCCTCAAAACAGGCCGAACTCGCAGGTGGTGCATCCTCAGCTCTACCCCCTTTCCATTGGTCGAACCAAGTCCTAGCAACATTTTTCAAATGATATGCAGCTAGTTCAACTCGCTCAGTATTTGCCACATGCATAACATCAAATACCTTCTTCACCTCTTCAATAAAGTTCTCTGGATCCTCAGCAGTGCTCGAACCAGTGAAGCTTGGAGGATTCATCCTCAAGAACTCACGAATCCTTGAAGTGTCAGCCCCTTCTTGTCGAGCTCCTATATGCTGCCCAACCTGGTTAGTCACAGCTTAACTCAACATCCTAATTGCTTCTCTGAACTCAGCGTTAGTGACTTATTCTTCAGGTTACACTTTAGGTGCATTAGGTAACTCTTGCTCCTTAACATTACGCCTAGCAGGATGACCTCTGACAACTCTTCGTGGAGGCATGATTATCTGAAAACACGCGCAAGCACGAATTAGAAGGAAACTTTTTAGAGATCAAACTCTAACGCACGAAATGAGTGTGAAAGAAGTGAGAAATTTTCCTAAGTGTTGTAGCCTCCTAGTAATAGATGTGGCGCGTTTCACACCGATAACTATGACTCTATAGATACGGCTTCATAGATCATGGTTACCTCTATCTGCATCATAAGACGATGCAGGCCAACTGACATCAGTACATTGAATGTATGAGTATGCGAGTTGGAATGCTAAACAATACATAGTCTTGAAAAGATTCTGAAAGAAACACTTACCTTGGCTATTCTTAACTCATGAATACTAAACTCAAAATATAGAAATGAAACACATGCAATATATGAAAAGCTTTGTGAAACAGTAAAAACAACTTAGTTCGTTAAAGAAAATGCAATAACAAACTCAACTTTACTCATATAAAAAAGTAATATAGTTTCTGTGGGAGATTCTCTAACCGACAACCACCACTATGAGCCTAATTGGTGATACAACGTCTTGCCCATGCTGCTAGAACTATCCTATACTTTTCCATCATATAGACCGCTTAACTTAGTGGATCCACTAGCTTATGCTAAAAACATCTTAAGGAGTCATCTAAAAAGTATGATTCTTTACTACCCATAATGGCTACATAGTTTATGAAGACTTGAGTTAATATGAACTCGCATCCCCATATCGGTGCTCAATACTACTCCCAAAATATACTTAGCTCATATGTTTTAAAAACAAACTTCTTTCTTTGGTTTGAGACAATTACTCAATACTTAGCTTAAAAACTCTCTTGGAATCGATGTTCCCTTTTCTTGCTCCAATGTTAAAACATTTATAAACTCTTTTGGAATACTTAGTTCCCTTATAGGTTTTTTTGAGAAATGAACTCAACTGTTTAATCTTTTCTTAACTTGAAACTTAAGTCTTAAAACAAAGTTAAAACATTTGTTAAAGACTTTTGAAAACTTTAAAATTTTTGCTTTGACTTGCTTCTTAACTTCTAGACTAGATTCTTAACTTCTCTTAACTTTGATCCTAACTTTCCTTGGATTGGATTATGGATTCATGGTTCCTGATCTCATGTTTATGGATGATTTCATGATGTTTAGATATACCTTAGAGTGTTGGAATCAACTAGAAAACATAGGTATATTGCTAAGGAACAGGTACGAAAAGATGGGAGAAGAACTGGATTCCCTGGTGCTCTGAGAGGCGCAGGGCGCCAGCCCTTGAGATTCAGGAACCAAGTTGGGGCGCTCTGGCTGGCGCGGTGCCCCAGAGCTCAACATTCAAAGACCCTTTTTTGAAGCTCTGAGAGGCGCGACGTGCCAGGGCCCTCCCCAGGTGTTCCCTACCTTTCTTCTTTGTTTTTCAACTCTAAACCCTCCAAATCAACTTAGGTCTTTTCCCAAACACTTAGAATTGATTATATCCTCAATATATCCCAGATTCAACTTGAAATTACACCCAAAAACATGAATCAAATCGAAAGAAATTCCAACAACACAACCCACAAGAAATTCAACGAAACTTTCAACAATATTGATCAAGAACTCAATTTCTAAACTTTCAAAGACATAAATTCGCTGAATTGAATCATGTTTGGTGCGTGGGAAAACTAACCCAACGCTATGTGATCTCACATACCTTGTAGAGATCACCCCCGATGAATTCCACACGCTAAACTCGACGATCTTGACGAATCTTGCTTCCTTTTCTCCTTTCTCCTCTTTTTTCTTTTCTCCAAGCCCTAGCGTGAACTCTAACTTTTCTAAACTGACCAAAATCTGGTTTTACCCCAATTAATATTCTATAAACGAATTAGAATAATTAGGTATGGAAAAGTCTAAATTACCCTTCAAAAATCCGAATTAGACTTTCCTTAATCCAACAGCCCAACTTCCGAAGGGCATAACTTACTCATACAAACTAGGAATCGCGCAAACTCGACGGCGTTGGAAAGATAATTCCAAGAGATTTCCAACCATATCTGGAAGTACACCTAAATCATCCTGAGATAGGACTTATGGACGTTTGAAGTTGACCAAAACTCAACTTTCCCTAACTTAAAACAAATTTCCAGATTTTCATTCTTTCCAAAAATGGCTATTTCCAATTAGTAGCTTCTTCCTAGTTATTTAAAATTGCGAGATGTTACACAATCATTTAGTCAATGCACATCACAAACTAACTCTCTCTTTCCAACTTCAATATGAGCAACACTACTCATCGACAATCGGCTAAGAGCATCGACAACCACATTTGCCTTTCTTGGATGGTAAAGAACACTCATATTGTAATCCTTCAAAAAATCAAGTCACCTCCTTTAGTGAAGGTTCAAATTCTTTTGCTTAAACACATATTGAAAACTTTTAAGATAATTGAACACATCCACGTGATTACCATAGAGATAAATGTCTCTAAATCTTCAAAGAAGAGACCACCGTCGCCAACTCTAAATCATGATTAGGATAGTTATTTTCATGAACCTTCAGTAGCCTTGAAGCATAAGAAATTACTTTACCGTGTTGCAACAAAACATAACCAAGCCCAATCTATGAAGCATCATAATATACCACAAATCCATCGGATCGGATCTCTATGATAATGTCAAAACTGAGGCTGAAGTGAGTCTATACTTCAACTCTTAGAAACTTTTCTCACAAGCTCTCGAACATTGAAATTTCACCTTTTTCTTTGTCAAGGTAGTCAAAGGCGAAACAATAAAGTAAAACTCTTACATAAACCTTCTATAGTAACCAGCCAAATCTAAGAAACTTCAAATATATAAATGAGAAAGATATCTAGGCCAGTTTCTTACTACCTCATTCTTCTTAGGATCAACTTGGATATCTTCACCAGAAATAATATGGTCAAGGAAAGGAAAAAACCTCAACTAAAACTTACATTTTCTAAACTTAGCAAATAATTGATAATCCTTGAGGAATTAGAAAATTATCCTTAGGTAACTTTTATGAGAATTGATTTTCTTGAATATGTGTGTCACATGCATAATTGATTAAAAGTACTTGCGTGATTGCCTCTTTATTAGAGGCATGGCATCAAAAAATATAAATGTTGACTTAAACAAAGGTGAAAAACTAAATGGTGATAATTATGACATCTGGAGTCATAAAATATGATATATGTACTTAAAGAGCAATAATCCCTCAAAGGTATCAATCTTGTTTTAAATCAAATAGAAGAGGGTAACTCTGTTTAACACAGAAGAGACCGTGAAGCTTATAAAGCTTGAAAAAAGGCTGATTCTGTTGCACGTGGATTTATAATTAGTTTTTTTTGATGACACGATTCATTAGTGTGAGTAATTTCCAAGCACTCACGCCATGTGGGCACATTTGAGAGGAACATATGAGGGTACATCTATGACCCACCTCACTATCAAATTTGGCACTTACAAAAATCGTCATGACCAAAATATCAAACGACATTTTAGGTGATGTCAAACATGATAGCTCAACTAAAAACTGTTGGCCATGTTCTCTAGATGAGCAACAAGTTCAGATAGTGAACGAATCTCTTCTCAATAACTGAGAATATTTAAAGGTTAACTTGATCAATAATGATAATATCAAAACCTTTTATGATATTTCTCGTCATTTTGAACTTGATTATGATCTGATTGGTGTTGCTAAAGCTCCTTTTAATTTCTTTATGGCAGAGTCAAGTGGTACAAATTCTTCAGACTTCAGGTGCAAAAAGAATGGAAAAAGAAATGGGAAAACAAAGAGGCCGGAGAAGGACTCTCTAAGAAATAAAAACCAAAATTTAAGAAGGGAAAATGTTTTTTCAATAAGAGAGACGGGTAAAATAAAGTGTTACAATTGACATGTTCTAGGGCATTTTTCTCGTGAATATACCAAGCCAAAAAGTAGTATTTCTAAATGCATCTCTGAGTGATACATATTTTTCTAGAACTTATTTACTAACTGAATCTTATTCTTATCCTATGTGGGTTGTATACTCGGGGATCACCGACCATGTGAGTAAAGATCAAGAAGTATTTGAAGAGTTTCATCGAGTTTCACCTATATCGAGGTGGATTTATATAGAAAATAGTGCTAGACTTGAAGTTAAAGGAATATGCACTTGCAAAGTGGACTTACATGGTGATAAATCTTTGATGTTACATGACGTCCTATATGCTCAAGAGATTCGACAAAAATTAGTATATGTCTATATTCTTTTAGATGTTGGTTTTGATTTATTTTTTAGTCACAATGGTGTTAGAATAACTCTAGATAATATTTTATATGACTTTGGACTTTGTTATGATTGTTTTATCGTTTTAGATTGTATTCCTTCAACTTATGACTATAATGTTGACTATTGTGTAATGACATGTTATTCAAGTAAGAATGATATTGATGTTATTACATGGCATGCTAGATTAGGTCACATAGGGCATAGATCGAATGAATAGGTTGACAAAGAAAAGACATTTAGGTTCTTTCTCCAAACTTGATACGCAGCTTGTTCAAAATTGTCTTGTTGAAAAGATTACACATAAACCATTGGGAATGCTAAAATAGCTGAGTTTTCACTTTAATTAATCAATTATGATACTTTTGGTCCAATGAATGTGAGGCAAGGTCAGGTGCTACATACTTCAGTACATTAACTGATGATTTCATGCACTTTGGTTATGTCTATTTGTTTTCTCATAAATCTGAAGCACTTGAGTGGTTTAAAAGATACTTGAATGGAGTTGAAAATCTATTAGATAAAAATATAAAGGTGTAACACCCCGGAAACTAGTAGCCTAAACTAGGGTTTAGTGTGAGGGTTAGAGCCACAGAAGAGGGCAAGAGCCAAGAGAAAGGGGCTAGAGCTGCCCAACTTTCCCTAATCACTGGCCCACCTTCCATAACACCACGGCCAGTGGTGAGGACCACGGCCCATAGTGTGGCTCGTGGTGGGCTAGGCTGTAGCTCCTCCATGCTGCCCAAGCTAGACTCCTCCACACGAGCCACTTCACGGCTCGTGAAGCCTTAGACAAATCATGAAGCCTTAGACGGATCATGGGAGGGGTCGCGGGGTTGCCTTAGCTTTTTAGGGGCCAAGGAATGGTGGCCTAGCCACTGGTCCAAGACCACGAGCAGGTGGTGAGGACCACGGCTTGTGGTGCCTCTCGTGAAGATGGATAGTGGGCTGCCAAGTGAGGGTTAATTTGGGACTTTCCAGTTTTAGTTAAATTAAAGTGAGGTCATTTTTCCTAGGCCTAGGACCTCATATAAGTGATTTTAACCCTTTTAACTCCCCATTCAAGTCATTATTTCCAAAACCACAAAAGAATCCCAAAGTTCTTTCCTCTCAAATATTTCTCTCTCCAGAAAGTTGAAGAAGAAGAAGGAGATTCAAGCTGGGTTCAAGAGAAACTTGCATACTTCAATTTCCTTGGGATTTGATATTAAGTTATGATAGCTTTTCATGCATGGATTCCTTCCATCCATGGAGTCCCATAGTTTTCTCCAATTGTGAAGATGAAATCCCCAATTTGAGTTAGGGTTTCTTCCAATGTTGTGGGTATTGATGAATGTTGATCCAATTGAGTGAATAATGATTTTTTATGATTTAATTGATAGTAAATAATTTTTTTAGGATGAAATTACATGTACCCATGCCTAACCCATGTCTAGAAAGATGAAATTGATGTAAATGAGTTTTATGCCATGAAAGGGGAAATTGAGGATTTAGAGATAATCTTCTAGGATTGATGAAATACATTGTAGATTTCTTGAGAGTATAGAATATAGACATTAATTAATTGAGATTAAAGTATACATGAAGAATTGTGATTAATAGTGCTTGAGATTGAGCCTATATGATGATATATGATTAGAATTGCTTGAGAATGAAACATGTGATTAGAATGTCTTGAGATCTAGGCATATGTTATGATTATAAGAAGTATTGCTTTGAGAGTAAGACATGTAGTTATGAATGTTGATTACTAGGGCTTTGAGAGTAAAGCTAATATGATGAATTATGATTGTTAGAGCTTTGAGAGAGAAGCTTATGATAAGGGTAGACTATTAGATAGAATTATTGTGGAAGGACTTTACCCACATGATCTACCTTATGAATGTATGAATGTGAAAGGTTTTCTCACATTGATTGATTCTTGGTTGAAAGGTTTGCTCACTTAAAATGAATCAAAGCATGTTTAATTATGATAGCTTGAAGTAGTGATATGAGATCCCTTCATGAATAGCTTGACTTGGTAAGACAAGACCATGCATCGTAGATTGAGTAGTAGATCTCATGGATAGCATTGGATTGAGCAATCATACCCTTCCAAAAGTTAGCTTGAACTAGCATGAGAGGTTGCTTGCATGATAGCATGATTTGGTAGGGCCAAACCATTTCATTGATAGATTGGATTGAGCAATAGTACCCTTTCTTGAGTAGCTTGGACTTGCATGAGAAGATGCCTTCCATGATAGCTTGGTCTAGCCTAATGAAGTGCTTTTACTTGATAGCCTTGAATTGTTAAATCGTAGCCATTCATGGGTAGTGTTTTGTCTTGGATTAGTAAAGAAGTACTCTTCCATGAATAGTAGAATAGCAAAAGAGCTAATCAAAGTAGCATGTTTACGATGAAGCAAGGTTACTTCAAGGAAGTATCGTAAGTATGTTTTAATATGAGATTTGCTTGAATGATCTATATGTTAACAAGGATTAGAGGCGACTACCCATGTCGCTTAGTAGTAAGGCAAATAGGCAATTCCCCATGTCTATACAAGATAAGTTAGATTATGATATGGTGTATGATTAGCTTGGGTTGTTGCTAGAGTTTCCTTCCTTGACATGTATGATTAGAGGTGGATGACCCAAGTTTTGACTAAGGGATAAGTTGATGTCACTCCAAAAAGTGCTCCTCCTATGTTGATATATTATGATAATTTATGTGCATTGATTATGCCTATGGCTTATGTTGTCATCTCATATGCTTATGGCTTATGCCTTATGTTGACTAATGCTTATGTTATCCCCATGTTGATGTTTATGTTAGCTATCATATTTAGTACATATTTGTACCAACGCATACTCTTGCCTACATTCTTATAAAATGTAGGGTCCGGCGATATCGATTCTCATCCCCGTGGCTAGGATCATAATAGAGCAAAGATCGAAGATTGGTGAGTCCTCATAGAATTCAAGGATATAGCTAACATTTCCTTATGTATTTCATTTTATGTTTTGAACTATTGTATGGGCTGCGTCCCAAAGATATTCATGTTTTAGATGGTTTGAGACAAGTGTAATAGACTTCTGCTCGTTTTTATAAAAGACTTTGATGTTATGAAAATGTTTTAAATTTCTGCTAAATTCTATTATCTTATGTTATGAAAGCTAAGTGGCTTGTATGAGGTCCTTCGGGATCTTGTACGCCATGTTAAATCTAGGGTGATAACCTTGGGTTGTGACAAAAGGTCTTAAGAATCGACCAAGGACGTGAATATTTGTCAAAATAATTTGAAGAATTATGTACTGAAAAGAGCATTATTAGACAAATAATTACTCCTTATACACCTCAACAAAATGGTGTAGCTAAAAGAAGGAATAGAAAAATATTAGACACGACAAGATCAATGATGGCATAGGCAAATTTGTCTATCTCTTTTTGTGGAGATGCATTATTAACCACGACCTACATATTGAATAAAGTATGATCTAAATCAGTATCTTCCAATCCTCATGAACTTTGGACTGGTCATAAAAAAAGCTGAATGATCTACGACCTTGGGGTTGTGCTGCATATATTAAAGATCATTTTGGTGAATTTGGTAAACTAAGTCCAAAAGGAAAGAAATATATTTTCATAAGATACTATGTACACTCTAAAGGGTATGTGTTCACTGAAGAATGGGAGGAGGGAAGTATTACTCAAATTGTATAACGAAATGTTTGATTTTTGGAAAGTGATGTTTCCAAAAAGGTTGAAATAGATTAAGGTGAGCCTCTTTACTAAATGTTGAATTCATAAGAATAGATAATGTCATCAGACATACTTGATAAATAAATGGATAAAGAAACAGTTTCTGGTCCAAGTGGGAGTTTTGAATCCCAAAATCCTATAGAAGAATCTGAAATTCAATTATGTAAGAGTACAAGAAAAGGTGTACCCAAACGATCTTATGAGATTGAAAATTATGGGTTTTTGGTATATCATACGGAACTGGGGCTTTATCGAGCCCTAAAAAGGATGATAATAGTGATGAAAGAAGAATTAAAATCCATGAAAATTAACAAAGTCTGGATTATAGTTGACCTTCCCAAGGAAAATAAATCTATTAGGAATAAATGGATTCTGAAATTTAAACGCAAATCAGATGGGTCAATAGAAATACACAAAGCACGATTGGTGGCAAAAGGTTTTGCTCAAGAAGCTGGAATAGATTATGAGAAAACCTTTTCACCAGTTGTGAAGTTTACCTCCATATAATTACTTTTAGGTAGTGTTGCACGTTTAAATATAAAATAACACTAAATGAATGTGAATACCACTTTTCTCAATGGAGAATTAAACAATGAAGTCTACATGGAACAACCGGTAGGTTTCATTGTGAAAGGCCAAGTAAAGAAGTTTGTAAATTGAAAAGATCAATTTATACCCTAAAGCAATTTTAAGGCAGTGGTGTCTCAGGTTTCATAAGGAGGTGATTTCATTTGATTTCACTGTGATCGAAAAAGACCATTTCATCTATGTGAAAAGTCCAATTGAAAGTTTGTAATTATTTCTCTTTATGTAGATGATATTTTATTAGTTGAAAATAATTTGGAGTTTGTGAAAATTGTCAAGTCATGACTTTCAAAAGCATTTGATATGAAAGATATGAGTGAAGTAGACTATACATTGGATGGTAAGATCCAAAGAAATCGTTCCAAAATTATTTTGAGTTTATCTCAAGAAACATACATAAATAAAATATTAGAATGCTTTCAAATGAATAATTGCAAATTCATGGATACTCTTGTTGCAAAAGGTGAAACTTTAAGCCTTGAAATGTGTCCAAAAACTGAAAAGGAAAAAGGAAGACATGTCTCGCTTTCCATTTTCTAGTGTCTTCAGGAGTTTTATGTAAGTTATGATGTGTACTCCCCAAACATTTGTTATGTCGTAGTTCTAGTTTGAAGGTATCAATCCAATCCTAGAAGAGATAATTGGAAAGTAATAAACAGAATATTTTGATATTTGAAGGGAACTGTAGATCATTC
>JAJOOB010001946.1:0-20052 GCA_029582485.1 Solanum tarapatanum
TTTGGACAATTCCTCTCCCTTGGGCTTGAGCTCTTCTTCCCCAATAAGACACCTTTGGATCAGCGATTGAAGCCCATTGAGCTTATCATTGAACTCCTTGGTTTGAGATCTTGTTATGGGCCTCCTTGGAGTTTCTAAAGCTTCATCCTTGTCCTTCAATGGAGTAGAGCTTCCTTGGATGCTATCATTTCCTCCCTAGTCTTTCAGTTTACTGATGCAAAATTCAGTCTGAATATCATGTTCCATCAGTTATACTTGCATTTTCAGCATATTTACATGTCCTTGGAACTTAGTTCATTTAGAATTTAGTTTCTAGTACTTAGTGGTAAGGATTGTAGCTTCTTCCCTGCATACTCATATTATTTAGATTTCATTCAAGGACGAATGTTCCCAAGGGGGAGATAGAGTAGCACCTCGGATTTGAGAAACTAGAAAAAAAATAGCAGCTTTCCAGACCTGGTGCAAGAACCACGGAAGCCACCGACGGTCCGTGGTCTGACACACGGTCTGTAGGTCAATATGTTTTGTTCAGTTATGTATTTTATTTAGGTTTACTCTATATCCTGCATGATCAGTACATTCAAAGGATTGACGCATACACTGCGCTATATCCTTTCATGACGTAGGTTCAGGTACTCCGTATAAAGATCATTCATAGATTGGTTCCCGATCTCCAATTCATCAGCTTTAGTGCTGATTCCTCATACTTCGAGGACAATAGACATGCTTTACACTTTAGTCTTTTTATTTAGTTTTCAGTTTTGCTAGAGTTGGCTGGGGGAATGTCCTAGCAACTTTAGTCAGTTAGAGGTTTTTGCCGACATAGCTTTAGATTCAGCTTTAGTTTTGAGTTTGATCTTCCAGTTGTTATTAAACTCATAGTCTTTTATATGATCACATTAGTATTGGGTATTGCCCACTTTCAGTTAATTATGGTTTAAAGCTTCCGCATAGTATATTTTATTCAATAATCTTTTAGTATCCTTATGATATGCCAGCTCAGGTTTAGCTTGGGCCACTCGTAATCCTAGGTCCCGTGTTTACGTCTAAGGGGTAGCCTTGGGGAGTGACAGTATAAAGCAACAAACAATCTCTCATATTATGACCACTCTTACCATAATTAAAGTAACCATCCATACTGGCAAAACATTTGCCATCATATTTCTTGCCACACCCAATGCAAGTAGTTGTAGAAGATCCACCACCATTACCTCCTTAAGGTTAAGGATTAAACACCCTATCCTTGTTGAACCTAGAGGTGGGAGAATTAGATAAACCTTGACCGAAAGGTTTTTATGAAGCTCTCACTATGTTTTACGATGCATTGATCATGTTTATGACTTATGATACTCTTAGAGACTTTAATATGATTTCACTTTGTTATGCATATTATGTTCTTATGTTGTCATATGCCCATGTTTCATGACTTTATGTATTTACCCAAACTTAGTACATTCCATGAACTAATGCACACGTGTTCCTACATTGTTTATTAATGTAGGGTCCGATTCTTGATGAGTCCACATTTTGGACTAATTTAAGGTTTTATTTGGATAGATTTAGTGTCCTCAAATGCTTATTTTATGTCAATAACTGATGTAAAATCCTTTATTTCCAGGTATTTGGATTGAGAAACAAAGAATGGATACTAACGAGAAAAAGGGAACAAGGCAGTTGAAAGAACGAAGAAACGAAGGCATGTTGATCACCTAATCCATTGGGCGAGTCACCGAATAGCTATTACCTCACCTAAAGTTCCAGTGTGCCAACCCCTATAGGAGAAAATCAAGTTAGCGAGAGAAAGGAACAGTCAGCGTGTCACCGAACAGTTCCGCATTGCAGTGAATGCATCGCCCAAAGTTCCAGAACTTGAAGATGCTAAAGACCAAAGCAAAAAGGCGATCGACCTGACCAAAGGGCAGATCACCGAGCTGATCGGCGATTCCAACTTACTGCGCCCAATGGTCCTTCGCAACATATTTTTGGTGACTATACATAATTTTTTGAATATTTAGTTTAGTATCAATTTTCATAATATAGATTATTTCATTTTTGGAGTTGGAACTCTTAGTTTTGAGAAAAACTTTTCCTTAGCTTTGAAGAATTGAAGTTTTCCATTTTTGAGAAATTGGAAGTGGGTCTTTAAGATTCTTCAACTTGGACCTTTGTAAAGAAGAAATTAATCTTACCCAGTTGATGGAAACACAATTTTGTAACGATATCTATCTTTTTATAATGTCTAGCTAAAACCCCAATTCTTGGGGTGTGATTATGTGATTATTGGCTGATTTAGCTTATGGGTTTTACTAATTGATAGTTTAAATGTTGTTAAGAAGTGATTTCATTCAGTAATTGTGGTTTAATTTAAAAGGTTGTAGTTGCAAATGCAATTCTACCTTAATGTTTTTCGCTTGCGAGAGAGAGAGATTTTAAAATCAAGATTACTGAATTGATGGCCTGTATGTATTGAGTTGTCATGGGTTTAGCTCGAGAAAGTAAATCCTAAATCCTTTTCCACACATTCAGCTTGAGAGAGTGAATCGACTAAAGCGTAGGTTGTTCTTAATTTCTTGCTTGTTTGTGTTCGAGAGAAACCAACTTGATTCGGGGTAAATTGTTTGAGAGAAAGTTTATCCCCACTAAAGTCTAGCTTATTCATTGATTTACAGCTATTTACTATTAGTTGCAATTACCAATTTCTCTATCTTAGCCTATAATCCAATGACATCCCCAGAACCCATCTCATTACTTATTAATTCATATTATTTATTGCTACTGTAGTTGATAGTTAAAATCAAAACCGTCCTGTTATTTGACACTTGTGTCACCCCTTAATTTGAGTTATGTTTTACTTCGATAATGTCTATACCTATGATTGACTTGAACATATTCGTACTTTGCTATTGAATATTAAGCACGTACCACTCCCAGTGGGATTCGACCCCAACTCATTTAATTGGGTTATATTACTGATTGGTGACTGTTGACGCTTAGAATTTGATAAAGTGTCTTTGATAGCGTTATTCAATCAAAATGGCCCCGCTGCCGTGGAGTGGTGTTGGTTAAGATCTTTAGTTAAGTTGAATTTTGTTCTTGTTAGTTATAGTTGAACTTACTTACCTTTTAGTTTTGGTTTTCTTGTTGCTTGTTTAGAGTAGAATAAAGGCACATGTCTTGTAACAACTGTGACCAAATGGACCTCTCTCCTTTGAGAATGATGATTCTTAGGGATAACATCCTAAGTTTTAGGTAAATAGAGGGTGAGTAAATCCATGAGTTGTGGCTGAGATTTAAGTCACTATTACTGCAATGCCCAGCTCATGGAATCTCAGATAACATGCTATTGGACTGCTTCAATAGACGTCTTGGTCCAAAATAAAGGGGTGGCTGACCAAATGTCTCTGGAGGGTCTCTCACGACTACCCTATGCAATAGCAGCCCAGCTCCTTGATCACATAACTAAGACCAACAAAGAGACTGTGAAGGACCATATTTTGGCCACACTTTTGACTCAGCTGGATCTAGTAGCCAAAAGGATCATGAAATTGGAAGAATCGAACAAAAAGAAAGACTGGTGCATTACACCTCATGAGCGTATAAAGCCCAAGGTGTACGGGGGTGGACAAATAGAAGAGATACTCTTACTCATTCTTCACAAAGTCGAAGAATACGACAAAGTGTTGAATGAGGTAAAAGAGAAAGTCTCACTATTGAATTAGATGACTGCTTCCCATTCCATAACAGTTCAGCTGCTGGAGACCCAAATGGGTCATGTGTTGTCTTGTCTCTACCGCACAAATCATGATTTAGTGGGAAAGTCGTGCTACAACGTTAACTAGAGTGCCTCTTGGGAGGCAACCCAAGTGTTTATCGATTAATTTTTGTTTCAAATATAATCGTGTGTTGATTTAGTAGGTTGAAGTGTAGAATGCATTTTGAAAAAGAAGATTGGCGAGAAAAAGTCCAGTTGGCGAATCGCCGAAGAGGTCAGCGGGCCCGATTAGGAGCGTTGTTGGACTCAAGAAACTCTAGGGATTAAGTCTGTAAAACTCGGCGAGCCCAGGAGCAGATTGGCGAATCATTGACCAGGTTGGCGATCATGACTTAGTCTGGCGTTTGGACCCCCACCCCCCCACCCCAAGTTTAACTGAAGGTCTTGTAAAACTCGTTGAGGTAAGAGCCCACTCGGCTTGTCACCGAGTGGGTCGGCGAGTAAAAATAATGTCACCGAATGGGCGAGAACTGGACAATTTTTAAAGGCCATAAGTTCAAAAGTTCAAAATCTTTCATATTCCCTCACTTTTCAACTTTCTAAAATCACACCCGCACTACAATATTCTCGAATCTTTCTTTAGCAATTTTTGATTCATTTGTGATTGATTTTGTCTTAGTGTTGTGTGCTAGGCCTCTCTGATCATAATTGTATATGTGTGTGCTTATTTTAATTCGAATATCGTGCCTATAATGCCTTTAATGTTCAATTCCTAAAATTGTCGTGCTTAAAAATGATTAAAATTGTGGGGTTGTGCTTGCATGTTGTTGGGTCTAGTCGAGTGACGTCTAAGTAACCCACAGTTGTGCTAAATGACGTATTTTTCCCCAATGATAGAGCGGTTGACGTCATTCTTAATGTCAAAAGTCATCAAATTGACAAATTTGGCCAAATCGAGAGAAGTCTGAGTATCCCGGGGGTATGGGTGTAATGGGTCTTAGCTTAATTGTCAAAGTGCATGTTTTGATTTTGTGTTCGGGGGAAGCGGGATTGAATTTAGAAGTTGGGGTTGAAAGTAGGCACGTTGGACCATTTGGCGAGCTGGGTCGAGCTCATCGAACGACTCAGCAGTTCACCGAAGTCCCCCTTCTCTCATTTAATTTCATGCTTAAATGTGAGTTAGGTTCTGTAAGTTTCGGTGAGAAGCCAGAGTTCACTGAGTGCACTCGGTGACTCGCCGAAAGTCTTACTTAATCGCCCTTTCTGCTCCCCTAACTCCTCAATGCACTGTAATTGACCGGTTCGGCGAGTCTGTCTGCAATTGTATTCTTCTGTGCTTTTGCTTGAATTATTTCTAACTTTTTCTAATGTTTTGAAGATATGGCAAGGACAAACATTGACATGCCACCCCGCAAAAGAGCACGAGGTATTGTGATCAATGAAGGGGGAACAAATCCTCCTAAAAAGGGAAGAGCAGAGCCTCCAACGGGAGGCAAGGGTAACGTCCAGAGGCCCGCATCTGAAATTCTGGAGCACAACTCTGACAAGGAAAGAGTGTCTGTTGACTCCCGGGCTGCATTATCTGAGCGTGAGGATGACCAGCCCTTAGAGTCCCGATGGGGAGAGACCCGTGCTAGATCTGTCGTTGACTCAGCTAGAGTCCCTTCAGCTTCCAACCCAACAGATTCAGTGCTAGCTACGGCACCTCCTATCGCTCCAGAACCACCAATGGTTCCTCCTTCACGACTACTTAACAGACTGAAAGCCAATAGGTTACGAATGATTTTTGAGGAGAACCTGCTTTGGACAGAAGGCTTAGAGGGAAGATACTCCGAGCTGAGGTAGACACTCCAGTACCATCATTTTGAGCACTTCACCAGGCCCCGACGCCCCTACATTCCTACATGGGTCTGGGAATTCTACTCTGCATATGGTGACCTGGTTCCTAAAACCAAGAAGAAGGCCAGTGAGTTCAGACCGATGGGGTCCATCATGGTATGGGGGACAGTGGTGCACTGTTGCCATGATCACATCAATACGGTACTTGACAGGGGTCAGACTTTGACTACCCCAACCTGGCTACCACTACAGCATCATTGGATGAGCTCAAGGGCTGGATGGCGCCCCTCATATCAGACACTACCCCGAGGTGGATAGAGAGGCAAGAGTTCTGATGGAGAAGAGGGACTTGAGTGTAGTTGCACGTTATTGGTTTTGATTCATCAACAGCTTTATTGTGGCCTCCTAAAATGAGTCCATTCTTCGTCATTTTAAGGTATCCTACCTTGAGTCGAATATTTCTAAAAAGAGCATTAACATGGGGCTTATTATTGAGCAAGAGATGGCCATGAGGGACAAGCTGAGGCATAGCTCACTTCTATTCCCGGTGCTGATCATAGAGTTATGTGGCGTGTTGGAGTTTCTCGTGATGAGATGAGAGATTTTGAGGTTACTCCTACTTTTCCATAGATATTCGGCATATATAGGCCGAGTGCACACGAGAAGAGGCCGAAAGGAGGAGAGCATCCTCGGTAGATACATCTCCAGAGGTGAACATTGACTCGATACCAGCAGAGTCATCTTTGCCTACTCCGGCCTCCGGGCCTTCAAGTATATCTGCCTCGACTACTTTTTCTTCATAGGCTCTGGGTTCCTCTACCTCTGCCCCACCAGCCAGGATCACTCAGGCTATGATCCTGAAGATGGGGCACCTGACCCATTCAGCTGATGTGAGGGAAACCCGACTTGAGAGATCCATCCCATGGATGATCGAGAGTGCTATCCTTGCTACACTTTACCCCCTTCCGGACTTCCATTGCCACTCTCACCAAGAGAGTTAAGGCTTATGAGAGTAGATAGGGAGAGACCTCCGAGGTTACGATTTTGAAAGCCGAAGTTGCGGTTCTGAGGAGGAACGTGGATTATCTAAATTCAACTGACTTCACTTCATTACTGGAGGCCACTGATGATGTTGATGCCCCAAAGACTTCTGAGATTCCTCCGGCTACCACCGGAGATGTACATAGGGATGGCACAATAGCTGATGAGTCGGAGGTAGAGACCGACGAGGAGCAGATAGAGGTGAGGGAGGAGAGCATATATGGAGATTTACCAGATCTACAAGAGACGATTGTACAGTTGGTGATCCAGACATCACTGACAGAGATGTCCATGGTAGCTCCTAGTGGACCCACTACTTCTGATGTGACTCCGGGCACTGATGCCCATGTTCAGAGTACTACACCGGGTAGTGATACCCAGACAGATGGAGTGATTGTTTAGATAAGATTTCTTTTTACCTTCCTCTTTGTCTTACTTTTATTGAATCTTGGATATTTTATTGCTTGCATTTGAGGACAAATAGCTTATGCTTTTGTGGTGGGGTGAGGCCCACCTTTTGTGACTATTGTTCTATCTATATATTTGGGTTTTGTGCTATTGATTATTTTGGCACTGTATTTTATGGATGTTTGAGCTTTTGGCTCCTCACTTTAATTGTAAATGATTTTTGGACCCTTCCAAAAAAAATTGTGCCACCTCTTGATTGCGTTTGAATGTGGTTGTTCTCTTGCAAATTTGAGTATCGGTCATGATCAATACCGATGACTTGAATAGTGCTCATAATCGAACAAAAATGAATGTGCGGCTACGATGAGGCCAAATGAAGTTGCATAGACAATATGTAAACTTTTTGCATCTCGTTGTGACTAGCCTGTTATCGAATGAGTCTCTTCTGATGAACATTACCACTAGCAAAAGTGTGAAGTCTTGTTTGATATTGGTGTCAATGCCTTGTGTGATCAGCCTACCGTGAACCATGTATGATGACAGCTAGAATTTGTCCCGTTGGTTCGACTGACTAAGTGATGCGACCTCTTGAAATGATATTAGGCAACTTTGAAGAGTGTGAAACAATTTGATATTATACCTCTTTTATGGCCTAGCTTCTGAGTGTGTGATCCTTGATTGAACACCCTTTGAGCCATTGCCTTTTCTTTGAAGAAACATGATGAAATTGTGACCTTCCTTTATCCAGTACCCATAATCCTCATGATTTATGGTTTGTTTGAATAGCCAACTTAGGCCAAAAGCCTAAGTTGGGGGTGTGGTGAAAAGAGAAGGTAAATCAAGAAGTGCAAAGAAATCCCCCTTTTTACCCATGATTTTGAGAAAGATGGAACCCCTCCATACAAAAAGAAGGAGTGAAAAAAGAAAAAAAGAATGAAAAAAAATGTGGAATAAAGTTGTGAAAATGCAACAAGAAATAAGGTGTCCAACAGTCCATGGAAAGTAAATAATAGGGTGATTTATGAGCATAAATGAGAATGATTAGGAGAATGAAAGAAAGTGTTGTTCATACCACATTTCATGAGAATAGCAGCCAATGAGCCTAAATGACCATACCTTTACACTCAGCCCCGTTACAAGCCTTGAAAAGACCATTTTGATCTTGAGTGAGCTGAAACTAGTGTTGATTGGAAAATAAGGGCAAACCTATGGGTGAAATAATGCATTGTGCTCATCTTTGTGAGTGTGAGTGTTGATTGTGATTCTGGAGCTATAAATTGTCGAACCATTGTGTGTGAATATTGAATCATTCTTTTTGTGAGGGCATTTGAGTACCTTTGTTAAGCTTGAAATTGCATTTGAAGCAAGTATTGTGAACTTGAGAATCTTCGATAATGGTGAGTAACAACTTGAATCTTTGAGTGCACAATTGATCCTTGCATGAGTAAGTTGAGGCTTTTTGTGTGCATTCATGATTGAGTCTTGTGTAGCACTATTTGAGACATCCTTTTTGAACTGCTGAACTTAAGTTTTACTTGTAGACAAGCAAAAGTTTAAGTAAGGGGTGCTGATGAGTCCACATTTTGGACTCATTTAGGGCTTTATTTGGATAGATTTAGTGTCCTCAACTGCATATTTTGTGCCAATAACTGATGTAAGATCCTTGATTTCCAGGTATATAGATTGAGGAACAAAGCATGGATAACAAAAAGAAACAAGGCAGCTGAAAGAAGGAAGAAAAGAAGGTCTGTTGATCGCCTCATCCATTACGCGAGTCGCCGAGTGGCTATTACATCTCCTAAAGTTCCAGTGTGCCAAGCCCTGAAGTAGAAAATCAAGTCGGTGAGAGAAAGGAGCAGTCGGCGTATCCCTGAACTGTTCTACGATGCAATGATTGGATCGCCCAAAGTTACAGAACATGAAGATGCTGAAGCCCAAAGCAAAAAGGCAATCAAATTGACCAAAGGGCGGATCGCCGAGATAATCGATGATCCCAACTTACTGCGCCGAATGGTCCTTGGCAACATATTTAAGGCAACTATAAATACATTTTTGAATATTTAGTTTAGTATCAGTTTTCATAATATAGAATATTTCAGTTTTGGAGTTGGAACTCTGAGTTTTGAGAAAAACTTTTCCTTAGCTTTGAAGAATTGAAGTTTTCCATTTTTGAGAAATTGAAAGTGGGTCTTTGAGATTCTTCAACTTGGACTTTTGTAAAGAAGAAAGTAATCTTACCTAGTTGATGGAAACACAATTTGGTAATGATTTCTATCTTTTTATGATGTTTAGCTAAAACCCCAATTCTTGTATGTGATTATGTGATTATCAGCTGATTTAGCTTATGGGTATTGCTAATTGATAGTTTAAATGTTGTTTAGAAGTGATTTCATTTAGTAATTGTGGTTAAATTTAAAGGGTTATAGTTGCAAATGCAATTCTACCTTAGTGTTTTTGGCTTGCGAGAGAGAGAGGTTTTAAAACCAAGATTACTGAATTGATAGTCTATGGGTATTTGGTTGTCATGGGTTCAGCTCGAGAGAATGAATCCTAAATCTTTTTCCATAGATTCAGCTCGAGAGAGTGAATTGACTAAACCGTAGGTTGTTCTTAATTGCTTGATTGTTGGTGTTCGATAGAACCACTTGATTCAGGGTAAATTGTTTGAGAGAAAGTTTATCCCACCAAAGTCTAGCTTATTCATTGATTTACAACTATTTACTATCAGTTGCAATTACCCATTTGTCTATATTATCCTATAATCCAATCACATCCCAAGAACCCATCTCATTACTTGTTAATTCGTGTTATTTGTTGCTGTTGTAGTTGTTAGTTAAAATCAAAACTCCCCTCTTATTTGACACTTGCGTCACCTCTTAATTTGAGTTATATTTTTATTCGATAATGTCTATACTTATGAGTGACTTGAACATATTCGTACTTTGCTATTGAATCTTAAGCACGTACCACTCCCTGTGGAATTCGACCCCAACTAATTTAGTTGGGTTATATTACTGATTAATGACCGTTGATGCTTAGAATTGGATGATGTCTCTCTGATAGCGTTATTCAATCATTGCTTCTCCTCGTCCCGCTCATGGCTAGTCGATTGGTTGATCATTAAAGACTCTGTGAGTCCTCTTGTTCTGAGGACTGTGTCACCTTTACTATGCATTCTTATGTCTTTTGTTTTCAAATATTGTACCTAGTTTATGGGTTACGTCCTAAACTCTCTTTAAGTGTATTAGATTTTCTTGTCATAACTATGATAAGACTTCCCTTTTTATGTCAAAATATTATAATATGAAAGTTTCTATTTAAATTCTACTTTTGTCTATCGTATTATTTTGTATGAATGTCAAGTGTCTTATGTAGGGCCTTTCAGTATTCTATACGCCATGTCATGTCTATACCTTGGGTCATGACAAACTTTGTATTTATAGAATAATATTTTAGAAATGGTCCAAGGATGTTTGACAAGCCGCGTTGGGTAGAGTCTTGTTCAATAGTGTGAAGAGCGCCACATTTTGGAATAGAAGGCTACAAAGAGCTTAGAAACTTCACTTCATTCACTACTCTATAGTCATTCCATATAGTTCATCTCTAGAGAAGTCCTTCTCCTAACTCTTATCTGATGCTTTGCAAGATATGGTTCCCCGAAGTGCTTATGTGAGGAGGAATGCAACTGAGAATGTAAAGCCCGAGGATCCTCAAGTTCTGATTGATCCTTTGGATGAAAAAGTATCTCATTCTGAGTTCCGAGCTACTTTCCAACTGTCGGTTGAAGCTATGACAGCCCAAGCTAATAAAAAAGACGTTGCTCCCGTGAACCCAAATGTGGGTATGGTAGCGGCAAGGATAAGGTAATTTATTAGGATGAACCCTACGAAACTTTATGGGTCATAATTTTGATGCGGATCCTCGAGAATTCATTGATGAATTGTATAAGATAGTGGGAATTATAGGAGTATCAATGGAAGAAAAGGAAGATATTGTTTCTTACCAACTCAAAGGTGTTGCTCAAGTTTGGTTCAATTAATGGAAGGAAGGCAGGGCGGTTGATGTGGGGTCCTTTTTATTGGGATAGATTTCAAGGGGATTTTCTTGATTGATTCTTTTCTCTTGAGATAAGAGAAGCAAAGGTGCTTGAATTCATTAATCTTCATCAAACAAATATGAGTGTGAAGGAGTATGCATTGAAGTTCACTCAATGGGCTAAGTATGCTCCAACTTTTAAAGAGATTAACTCTATGACACAACTTTAGAGTTGTGAAAGAAGTAAAATTTCCTAAATGCTTTGTAGACACCTATTCATAAATGTGAAGCGCTTGACACTTATTAACACAATAGTATGATTCACATTGATGAAACAGAAAGGAGATTCTAAGATTTAATGCTATGGGATCGGAATAACATTAGTGTAATTTAAGAATATCCAACCTATCCATGATTGTTTATCAATAATGAGCAAGCACAGGTACCCATAATTGAAATCAATACCAATCCCCACATCCCTAGATCATTTTTTATTAGTTTGAAATCCTAAATTTAATTTAATTGTATTACTTAATACCAAAACCCTTTTTGTAAATTTGGTGGAATCATCAACCCATCTCTTTTAACTAGTACAATATATTGGTTTACACTCTTCATTTCCTAATTGAATTCCTTGCATTATATCAATCTCTAAGTTATTCGACCTTGACCCTTGTTGGGTATTTTTGTTGCTAATGATCACTTATTCTCTTACTTGTTTTTAGGGTAACTTGAGCATTATAAACTATCGATTCATATGACCTGGATCCCCACACCTATAAAAAAATACCTCAGGGTTGATGACTATTGTGATGGACGCGATGAGCCACTATTGCCACATCGACAAGAACTATAGGACCATCAGGATGTATGCCCACTCTTGGTTGTTGGTATTGATGCATGAACAAGTCGAGGATGCTGAAAAGAGCTACCACCCTATTGTGAAAACCTGCCTCTTGATAAGGGGCCAGAAAACTAACCAGAAGAACCGGCCCTCTTGGGGTCCTAAAACTTGTCTATAACTATCAAATTCGCCTCTCTAGCTGTTGTGAACACATAAGACCTGTTAGAGAAAGTCAACCCTCTCAAGAACCTGTGGACTATCTTTGCCTCATCTAGAACAATAGTCATAGGATGTAAGGATTACACAAAGATACGGGACTCATACTCAATAATAGAAACGCTTCATTGTGTCAAGCCCTCAAATATCAATCAACTCTCCACCCTCACACTCAAAGGAATGTAGCAGTCTTGAAAAAGCTTTGAGATTTCATCCCATTCTATAGGAGGAGATCCAACCGGTCTAGCTCTCACATAAATCCTCCGCTACTTACTGGTAGGTTCACGGAACTAAAGTGCAACAAAACGAACACCGTATGCATCAACCATACCAAGTACCTCTAGAATCTTATTGCACAAAGTCAAGAACTCATGAGTATCCTCATTCTTACCACCATGAAACTAGGGTTGTTTCACCTTTTGAAACCTCTTGTATCTATGCTAATTATCTCCTATTAGAATAATCTAAGGAATAATATGTATGCCGTTAGCTGGTGTGGGAACTAAAAGTTGTTGACCAACCTAATCATGAATAACTGGACCATATTTCTAAACTCGGGTCTGCACCCCCACTCTCGTCTGAGAACCCTATGGCTTGCTTGTTGCACCACCCTGAGAGAAATTCTGTAGCACACCCAGCATCATCAATAATGTATCCTGGAAGAAAGAAGTTGCATACTCAGGAGGAACTTGGTCCTCAAAAACCTCAACATGTGGCTTAGGGAAGACCTCTCTAGCTCAGACTCTAACTAGTACCACTCTACTACCATCACCTCTAACCAGTGCTACTCCACGAGTATGACCTCTAGCTGAGGCCATGCCCCAACCCCTAGCTGGGGTATCAATAATTACCTCAGGGACTACCTCCCCCTACCACCAAAAATAGAAATTTTGGTCCCCGACATCTGCCAAAACAACACATGGAAACTCAACACTACCAAAGCTAACCACACAAGATAAGAAAAAATGAATAAAAGGAAGTTTCCTAACAATCTTCATAGTCTCTCTAAGACATGTACATAGGTCCCCATATCGATCTTCGAGACTACACTTACAATTTTCATGTACGTATGTCAGACCTATAAACTAGGGCTCTAATACCATTTACCATGACCCTAATATGGACATGATGACACTTATCTAATTTCACGATGACAATTCAGACTCAAATAAAATAATACAAAAGAAATGCGGAAAATAAACAATAATAGCATAAAAGTGGAAACTTTAGTCATTCTAAAAAAACCCTGAAACTTGGTTGTCATGTGTACAAGACAATAATATAACTAAACATAATTTGAAAGATAATTACAAGTTTCAATGTCTTTGTTACCAAATAGAACAAAGCATTAAATAAGGAACAAGAGGGCCCACCGGGAATATAAGGAGCAACCTCTCAAAGTCCTCAAAAAGCCTCAGAAAGATATGAAGGAGAAAGATCACAGGGGTCTGGGTTCAGAACCTACACAAGTGTAGAAGCAAGGAATGAGTACCAAACATGGTACTCATCAAGTCACCCACTAAACAATGTAAAACTAAGCTACAATACGAGTACTCCTTACATCCCAACCGAACAACCTCAACTATAACCTGCATAGAAATCAGTCCAACTTAACAGTTTTACAATGCACATTTCACAAGGCTTAACATTCACAGTCTAATAGTAATAGTTCAACAACCAACAAGTATCAAGTATGTCAATCACAAGCATCAATTAGATAAATCATAATTATTAAGCAGATCAATCAAAAGTATCAAGTAGATTAATCACAAGTATCAAGTAGATCAATCTCAAATATCAAGTTCATCAAATCTCAATAGTCAAAAACTTGCCGCAACAATTTCCCATCGATACAATATCAGTACCTATCACTTACCAGAATCATTTCCATTTGGTACAATATCATAAGTTGAAACCATTTCACTTCTTTTTATGCACTGTCTCTTACCGGAACCATTTCCTTTCAGTATATTTATCACATGTATCATCACGGTGCATAGAAATCAATGCAAATAATCAATTCCACACCATAGGGAACAAATAATAACTGAAACAATTCAAGTCCATAATAAAGCCATCAACATATTTTATTAATCAACAAGTTAGGGTCCACAACATGACAATTCACAAGCACAACTATAAACACATTGCCCTTTTCATTAATCCCCTTTTATTTCTTTAAGATCAATCAAGTGAAATAATTGAACCCATTAATACATTCTCATTACGCCCCAACACACACAATGAAGGGAAATATAAAATTTTACAAGCTTTACAAGATTTTGAAGTTCATTTTCTTTAATTCAATTAAAAGTCAATCCAAGACTTGAGCCTTTCCTTTCCATACAATGTCCAAAGAAACAAAATCTAATCCAACATTTAATCACAAAACATTCTGTATATAATAACACCCAATTCATACTCTTTGACAAAATGGGTCAAATCAACTCAAGAAACCAATTTCAAAAATGAGGTGTGAATCCAAAAATCTTTACTTCAAAACGTTACCTAATGCATTTGAAACTCATTGGTTAAAACTATTTTGAAAAAGGATTTAGAATAAATTCATAATCACAATTTTACCATAGAACTCATGTTCTTGAAAAACAATGCCATTTTTCAATCAAAATCCTATGTTTTGATCTTAAAAACCTAGTAATGATTAAAGGGAAATGAAGTTTTAGGGTCACAAAAACTTAACAAAATGATTTAGCAAAACAAATCTCTTTGAAATAGCCTTCAGGGACTTTCCAAAACTCAAAATGGGGTAAAACCCTAAACTGGGTGGTCAAAACCCTCTCTGATGTCACTTTCACAAACCCAGGGTCGCTTACACGACCATCGTGATTGGGACCTTGGTTTGAAAAAGCAAACTCTACAAAAGTCTAGACGCCTCGCTTTTGCGAGGCTGCCTTCGCTATAAAGAAGGTCGCAAAAGGGAGTAGGCTTTGGGAACACAATGGTTAGATTACCTTATACCCTTCGCGAACGTGAGCTAGCTCTCGCCATTCCGAAGGTTTTGGAAGTTTTGCATAGCAAACATCAGCAAAACACAGTCAACTCAAAATAACTAAGTGACCCTTGGGATTCATTCAGAACCTCGTACACAAAAAAGTAAATATGCAATTTGACTATACTCAATGTTTCAAATTCAATAGAACCATCAAAATAGGGATCCAAATTTCCTTTATTATCACAACCCAAAATGGATGTGATGGTGCTTGTCTTATCCTACAAAAACTAGTCAGCCTAAACTACAACTAATGATAAATGTGGAAGAAAAATAAGAAAAAGAGACTAACATGCGGAAATTATAATCAACTTAAAATAAATCCCTAAAACCTGGTTTTCACATGTACAAACCTCTAAAGTAATACAATTGATTAAAAAGAAAAATACAAGTATCAAATAACATTTTTTTTAGAATAGAACAAGATCATAAATAAGAAGCAAGAGGGTCCATTGAGATGACAAACAACTACCTCACAAATCTTCATAAGAAGCCTCAAACAAGAAGAGAAGAGAGAGTAATCATAAAGATCAAAGCTCATAACCTACATAAGAGTAGAAGCAAGAGGTGAGTACCAAACAATGTGATACTCAACAACTAAACTCTGAAACACAAAGTCGTGTAATATAGAATAGAGGTACTCCTACCACTCCAACCGAACTACCACCACAATAACCTGTATAAAACTAGCCAGACCTAATAGTGCACAATCTAAATAGCTTATATCTCAATAATAGTTCTCCAACAATTATAGATCAATAATACATCAGATCAAATTCATCAATTACAAGTTCCATCGAATAGCAATCACAATTTCACAAATAATATAGGTATGCAATGAAATGAAATGTATAGTGATGCAGGTATGACCTAATGATTGACACCTACTGTCTCTCAGTCTGAGACCCATGGGATACATATTTGTAACACCCCAGATTCAACAAAAGGGAAATTAACAATTTTTAGAAGTACAGGTTCCATTTAATGGAGGCCACCCACGACCTATGGATCAGACCAAGGACCGTAGGTGTGGTCCATGGTTGGTCACTCCAACTTCACATAAAAAGTCCAGATCCACGGCCTGACCAATGGACCGTCGGTCAGTCCATGGTCTGTGGTCAAGGGTCTGTAGGACAGGACCCCTAGACCAAATTTTTGACCACGGACGATTGGTTGGCCGTTATTTTAAGGGCAGTTGGGTATTTTCCTAAATATATTATCCTTATACTACATCATTTTACCATTCACTAAGATGCATATATAAGTGGTTCCAACCCCCAAATTAGTTCATTCACTTCATTGTCTTCAAATTCACCAAAAAGAAGAACAAGTCTCCTCTCTCAAATATTTCTGTCTCTAGAAATCTTGAAGAAAAAGGATTCAACCTAGGGTTTGATGTCAAGTCTCAATTGCTCCATTGAAGATAAGCAATTTTCTTTGAGGTATGATAGTTTTCATTCATGGATTCCTTCCATTCATGGAGTTCCCGATTTCTCCTATTTTTAAAAGTTAGAAACCCTTAATTGAGTTAGGGTTTTCTTAAATTGTCATGCGTTCTCTTGATTATTGATTTAAATGATTGAATTATGATCTCTTATGCATGAATTGACGAAATACTATGATTTTATGATGATTCCCTTATGAACCCATGCAATCCCCATGTTTTTCCAAAGTTATGATCATATGATGTGAGATTTTGATTATGAAGAAAAGAGTTTTATGAAATCAAGCATGTAATGATAGAATTACATGAATTTATGATGATATATAACGCATGTTTTCTAAATGTTAATGATTGAAAGTGGGTTTTAGACCTTGAAAGGTAAATTATGGAATTATGTATGTTATTATGAAATATGTGCAATGTGTTAATGATGCTTTGAGAGTAAAGTAGCAATGATGATTTTATTGTTCTGTTGTTGAAAGGATTTTCTCATAAACACATGAAAGCATGATTGTGAAAGGTTTTCTCACATAATAAGGATTCTAAGGTTAAAAAGTCTTCTCACCTAATTGAATAAAAGAGAAAGGGCTATCCTAATGGAACCTAGCTTGGATTGGCAAGATGACATGCCTTTCCATGGATAATAGGAACAAGTAAGAAATTACTATTCCATGGGATTTATGCTTAGTACCGAGAGGATATTGAGATGGAAGCTCTCCCGTTAGTAGAGCAAAGGTTTCTAGAAGCAATCTCCTTATTCGTTACCTATGTGCCCCCATAGGATGATTGTCTAGATAGACAATAGTTAGTGGATCCACTTCAGCGAGAAGTTCATGAACCTTACCTTGGAAAGTAGGAAAACGCTTTCAGGTGTGGGAGAAACCGGGGGATCGTGTTGTAGCTCACACGGTCTCTATGTCGGTTAAGACTAATTCCCACAATAATAATGAGCTAAGGTTACTTCAAGAAATATCTCATAGGTGTTCAAATGTTTTAACAATGTTAGCTTGCATTGACCATGTTTTATGACTAATCTTTTCTAACCGTTTTTATATCATGTTTTAGCTTGGTCAATTGCATGTCCAACTTGGGGGGGGGCGGGTCCTTGGTTATGGTAATATATAATAATATTTATCGTAGTATTCTTCTGATAGTTGTTTTAACCTGAATATTTCTTTAATATTATTTATGATATACTCTAGATATAATATATCTTGGGTTCTTTGATACATATATAAATTTTCTGCCATTAATTGTTCTAATAATTTTATATTTTCCATAGTTTCTAGCCAGTATTTTAAATGTTTTATCATTAATCTGAATATTGAATTTCTAAATCATTTAAATCAAATTCTATTATTTCATCTATATCTTGCCATATTTCATCTATATCGTACCATCTTTGATTCATAAGTTCTTTTGTTTCTGGGTCAAATATCTTTTCCCAAATTACCTTTCTTATGTCGATTATCTCTATATTTTTTAGCACATATAAAACCAGTATTTTATAATCTTGTATGATTGCTTCATATAAGTTATTCATAGCAAATTTTTTAAAACAATTCCTTCATATCATAACCTTGACGAATTTTATCATATTAGATTGCTATAAACTAGATTAATTTTAATATGTTTCCCTGTCACTACTAACATCGTACTTTAAAAGATACTTTCTTCCTAACAGCGCCTCAACTTTGTCTACTTCCCTTACGGCTTCTCTGCCTATGGTTTCAACATTAGGATGGCATAGTCTGAAAGTTTTCTCTTTTTTCCTCATGTTAGTAAACTAGAAAACATACTAACAATAATTCTAGTAAATAACAACTAATATAGATTTATTCTATCATGTTATGATATTCAGGAATTAATAACTTTTAGCTATACATAGTCATGAAGATGTGTACCTGTGTATCTGTATTTTGATCCATAGCTTTAACTGAAAGATTTATTTTATTTGAGAGAATATTTGTTTTTCAAAAGGCTTTGCTTTCCGTGTAGAAAGTCTTGCCTTTCTATGCCATAATGGCTATCTATTTATACAAATATAAGTAACCCTACTACGGTTACTTTAATCTATACTATAGTTACTTTACATCTAACTATAGTTACTTTACATCTTTAACACTATTCAATATTCTAATCTTACACTACTAATCTAACACGTTACTAACTTCTTTTACAAAAGTCTTCCACTATCTTCCACTATCTTCTCCACTATCTTCCACTATCTTCTTTATCTTCATATCTTTATCTTCCACTATCTTCTTATCTTCTTTTGTCGTTTTGCTCATTCCAGCTGTACGTCTGGGATTACGTTATCTTCTCCTTGGCATTTTGAACATTGGTGATCCGGATATTTGTTTCCAATAGTTTTACAATATCTTGTCATTATTTCTGATGAGATAAAGTTCTTCCTTATAGCTCTTGTAGTTGGCTGTTGCTCATGTTTTAGCAGACTTAGTGCCCATTGCCTGAGTTCTTCCATATCTGCTGCTCTAATTTCTCGACAATTTGAATATATCATTGTTTGCTCTCTTGAATAATAACTCCATATTGAATTTTGGTTTAAATAATTGGATGTTAATTCATTTAGGATAGTAGCTATTCCAATAACTCGTTTTCCTGCATAGAATGCTGGTATTTCCACTTTTTGTATTTCGTCTTGTTCTTCTATTTTTTCCGGTATGATCATTTCTCTGGTTAATCCAATTTTTATAACTTGTATAATTGGTTTGATTTCATCATAAAGTATCTCGGCTGGTGCTGAATAGAATCTTATATAAAAAAGGGTTCCTTTAGTTATTCTTTTGTAGTTCATGAATGCTTTGTGTAGCTCCAATATCGTGGCTATCTCATCTCCTGTTTGGGTATATACTGTGTTTAGTTGTCCATAATTGTAACAAGTTGCTACTAGATTTGCATTTGTTTTTGGTAAGGCAATTAGTTTATTATATCCTTGTAAAGTTTGGGTGATATAATCTTCATGTGGATTTTGGGTAGTTTTAGATCTAGGGTTTTTATTTAAAAAGGTTTGTATTCTGTGGATATTTTCTATATAGGCTCTGGTTATGTGGTTATAGATTTTCTTATCTTGTCCTAAGCTGTCTTTGTAGGTATTTACTTGTGGTGGTATGAATAAGGGATTTTGGTTTTTAGGTACAAAGGGTTTTTCAAATATCTTGTTCATATTTGTATTAACATATCTCTTTTCTTCTTTTGTAGATGATGTGCTACCTGTAGCTGCATGTAACAAACTGTTAGTTTGGGTTTTTCGGTGTTTCCCAACGTCACCTTCTAGTTCCGGAATTTTCAAGTCTTCCTGTCGACCTAGCTCCGCATGTTTATAGTCATGCTGCTGACTTTTCATTTGTTGTAGCTCTTTATCCAAGCTATCTACTTTTGTACAAAGTGATGTTATATTTGTACCAAGTAGTGTCATAGTTTTGAGTATCTTTTCAATATCATTATCTTTGTCTAGATCCGTCTGTGTAGCTTTGTCTTGA
>JAJOOB010001947.1:0-25142 GCA_029582485.1 Solanum tarapatanum
CAGATTACAAACCTTAAATTCAAGATTTGAAGTAGAAATGAACATTAACAACTAAACCCTACTTAATTTTGAGAGGAAATTGTGATTTATTTATAAAAGGAACAAGGGTTAATGATGGGGAAGAAGAAATAATGGTTTATTTAAAGGTGGGGAAGATGACCGTTGGAGAAGGAGGATTTTTTCGTCAAAATTAACCTTCTAACGCGCCTAGAGGAGGTGAGAACACCTCCCATGACAGGTCAGCACTTAGGTGTGTATAAAATAGAGAAATAAAAAGTTCAGATGGGTAATAGGACACCCGTAAAGTTGGAGTGTGTAGTTGGGATTTCAGGTATAGATTGGGGGTTTTAGACCATTTTCTCTATTCTAATAATAGTGTTTAATTATATATAAGAAAAACAACATTGTACCTCGATATACAATAATATACAAAACTTTTTTTACAACAATATTTAAAATTATGATATACAATATCATATGCCCAATATACAACATTATATAAATTATAAGGGGTGTTTTGTCACAACCCTAACCCACCCAAACTATAATATCTTATTGGGAAAATTACGCAGTTAAGCAAACTTATACTACTTAATTAGTCATCATAGCTATAGTTTGGTATAATTACCACTCGTGACTAACATTAACCATTAATTATGTGGGCTGGCTTCGAGTTTGTATAATTATTCACGTTTGTATAATTCGCCACATATGTATAATTCGCAACAAATAATTCTTCGTTTGATTTGTATTTGTATACGATGATTTGTATATGTAAATGACGATGATTTCCTTTGGTTTTTCAGTTTTATCATCATACACATTCAATCTTTTTTGTATAACTTTTTAAAGTTTGTATAAACGTGTAGTTTTCAGATTTCGTATAGTATAATTTATATAATATAATTTGTATAACTGTTTTAAAGTTCATATGCTTATGTTTGTATCAATTCGTTATTTCGAGTTTTATCATATTTGTATAATTTCAGACTTTGTATTCTCAATTATACAAAAACACGTGAATTATAAAAACGTACCCGCGAATTATACAAACGAGATGTGAATTATACAAATTATTGCCCTCTCTCGCTCGCCTCTTTCCTCCCTCTCCCAATCTCGCTCGCCTCTCTCCTCCCTCTCCCAATCTCGCTCGCCAGATATACAAATACATATGTATACCAGTTACATATATACAATTCTCTAACTAATATACATATACAATTCACCTCTCTCCCACTCTCTACCCTCTCTCGCTCGTCTCTCTCCCCCTCTCCCAATCCGCTCGTCACTCTCCTTCCTATAAAATGTAGCTATGAATCATAATTAGCAAACTATAGCTATGGAGTGTAATTAAACTATTTTTTACTGGTTATATGCGAAGTTCCCTAACTTATTTTTGATAAAAAAAAATTATCGTTATAACAGCCTGCACACTATTTGATTATATAATGTTGTTTATATATATATATATATATAAATATTATACCTCGATATATAATAATATACAAAACTTTTTTACAATAATATTTAAAATCATGATATACAACATACTATAAAATTATAAGAGGTGTTTTGTCACGACTCTGACCTGCTCAAACTATAATAACATATTTTCGCTAAAAAGTATTTTCTTTCATTATAACAGTCTGCATAAAATCACATATCAAGTGATCTTCCTTTCATTATTTCATTATATTATAATAATAGTGTTTAATTTTTTTATATATATAAAACAACAACAT
Organism: Solanum tarapatanum; assembly: GCA_029582485.1. Lineage (NCBI taxonomy): Eukaryota > Viridiplantae > Streptophyta > Magnoliopsida > Solanales > Solanaceae > Solanum > Solanum tarapatanum. Next base: position 1,743 of record JAJOOB010001947.1, read on the forward strand.
TATACCTCGATATACGATAATATACACAATTTTTATAACAATATTTAAAATCACGATATATAATATTATGTGCCAAATATACAACATTATATATCTGCATATATATCTATATCTCTATTACATATGTATGTGTATATATATGTATATCTATATATACATATAATGAAATAGTGTGCAGACTGTTATATTGCGAGATTTGTGGCTAAGTGTCCTAATTGCCAATAAGTGAAGGTTGAGCATCAGAAACCGGGAGGTTTATCCCAAGACATTAGCATTCCTACTTGGAAGTGGGAAGATTTGAATATGGACTTCATAGTAGGGTTGTCACGTACTCGGCACCAATATGATTCGATTTGGATTATAGTAGACCGAATGACGAAGTTTCATTCCTGTCAAGGTTTTCTATTCGGTGGAAGATTATGCTAAGTTGTATTTGAGGGAGATGGTAAGGTTGCATGGAGTGCCTTTGTCCATTATCTCCGATAGAGGTACTCAGTTTACTTCTCAGTTTTGGAAGTCTTTCCAAAAGGGTCTTGGCACGAAAGTTAAGCTTAGCACAACTTTTCACCCCCAAACCGATGGGCAAGCGGAACGGACAATCCAAACATTGGAAGACATATTAAGGGATTGTGTGATTAATTTCAAGGGAAATTGGGATGACCATTTACCTTTGATTGAATTTGCCTATAATAATAGCTATCATTCTAGTATTGGTATGACTCTGTTTGAGGCTCTTTATGGTAGGAGGTGTAGATCTCCTATAGGATGGTTTGATATGGGTGAGTTTGCTTTGATAGGACCCGAGTTAGTCCATGAGTCTATAGAGAAGGTTCGACTCATTAGAGAGAGGTTGAGAACGACCCAAAGTCGACAAAAGTCTTATGCGGATGTTAGAAGAAGAGACCTTGAATTTGATGTGCTTGATTGAGTTTACTTGAAAATCTCACCCATGAGGGTGTAATGAGGTTTGGTAAGAAAGGGAAATTTAGTCCCCGTTTTGTAGGCCATATCAAATTGTGAGACGTGTTGGTAAGGTTGCATATGAGCTCAATTTGTCAAATGAGTTGGCATTAGTGCATCCAGTTTTCCATGTCTCTATGTTGAAAAAGTGTGTTGCAAATCCGACATCCATAATTCCCCTAGAAGGGTTGGGAGTAAAAGAGAACCTTTCTTATGAAGAAGTTCTGGTTGAGATCTTAGACCGACAAGTTAAGAGATTGAGGAACAAAGAGGTTGCTTCCGTGAAGGTGTTATGGAGAAACCATCTAGTTGAGGGTACTACTTGAGAGGACGAGGCTGATATGATGTCCCGGTTTCCTCATCTTTTTCCCTCTATTCTAGCTTGAGGTAATGAGTTCCTCTTGGTTTGCTTTTGTTTGAAGTCATGTGTGTTTTATGTGTTTTCATGATTTCCTTAAAATGCATGTTCATGAAAAAGCTCAAGTTTTGAAAGAAAATGGCTTTTATGATTTATTTTCATCATGTTGTTGTGTATTGAGTATGAGTTGCTTATGGACTTCATGAGATTAGTTGTTGAACATGCCCTAGCATGGAGTGGAGATTTCCTCCTTGAATATGTGCTTTGTGTATAAATTTCATTTAGGCTCCATGAGATTGTGTTAAGCATTGCTTTTAAGTTTGGAGATGGTAGTTCCTCCTTGAATGAAAGAAATCTGAAAATTCATGCAGATTGGGTTGTTAGATGTAGCTCCTACTTCAATATGGTGCTTTGAGTATGTTTAGTTTGGAGTTGATATTTCCTCCTCGGTTGTGTGCATTTTGATGAGTTGCATGCATGATGGGCTGCTAGTCTTGAGTCTTTTCGTTTAGAAATGTGCCTAGAATCTCATTCGAAGACAAATGATCCCAAGGGGGAGATAATGTAACACCCCAGATTCAAAAGAGGTAAAATAGCAGCTTTCTAAAAAATTGCAGGTGCAATCCACAAAGGCCACCCACGGCCCGTGGACTGACCCACGGACCATAGGTAGGGGTCCGTGGTTGGTCACCCAGCCTAGTCTCAAACTCCAGGACCACGTCCTGACCAACAGACCATCAGTCAGACCACGGTCCATGGTCCAAGGTCCGTAGGTCGAAGCCCCATTTTCGAGTCTCTGACCACGAATGGTGTACGTGTAGGACGGATATATATGCATAAACATTATACATTGGTATACAATAATACACAAAACTTTTTTACAACAATATTTAAAATCATGATATATAATATTATACTCCAAATATACAACAATATATAAAATTATAAGTAGTGTTTTGTCACGATCCTAACCCGTCATTAGTGACACCCTCACTAAACCACCCGGTGGGAGAATCATCTACCAACCTAACTCAAATATATAATAGTCGAATGAAACAATTTTTAAGCAAAATGTATTCAGTTCCCACAAACTAAATCAGTTGTCAAAACATTATGCCGAATTGACCCCTAGAATCTAATAGTCATAGTACCAAAACGTCTAACAAGTCTGAATAAGGAGTTGCAACCCCAACCAGAAAGCATAAATCTAAAGTCTAAAATGTTTGTGTCTAGAAAGATGAACAATAAAATAGGGAATAATCTATGGCAGCCCGGAAGATGTAGCTCACCCTTGGATTCAGACGTCGCACGTCTAACAATTGAGGTCTTGAAGAAGACACCCGAATATGTCTTGTACTCAACAAACAAGAGCAAGTGCAGTATTATTATACAACCACAGTGTACTAGTAGGATCATAAGCTAATTTCAATATATGAAATATGAACAAACAACCATAACATAGTAATATATAATAAACAATAATAACACAAGAATACATATGTATGGATTCCCCATCCTCACAATGATGTAATAATCACGATAACATGAATCATTATAGCATAACAAGTTAACCAGGTTCTCTCTTGGAACCCACACATATAGATTGTTAGCGTACCGATGTGGTACTCGTTTCCATTGTTAGTATACCAGTGTGGTATCCATTTCAACAATAATATGTGTCGGCTTGACACCTAATCTGAATCATCAGGACACAACACAATCATAATCACAATGAATAGTAATCACACTTGTACGTTCAAGTAAACATATTCATTGCATGTGATTTACAACATCTTTGATTTCATATCATATCCTTTTCGATTTCCCTAACATATATCATGCATTACTAATGATATAGTTAACAAACACATATAGCATAAATGGGAAAATACACAACCATCACATATCTTGAATCAAGCCATGAAAATTTTCAAAATTTTGAGCTTTCCCCTTGTTATGAAACCCAACTTGTTCTAAGTTTAAAACAATAAGCAAATACAAAAAATCAATGAGTAATGACTCAACAGTACCCGAATTATAATTAAATCCTAAATCCACATTATTCCCATGATCATTCCATTCAAGAGGGCTTTTACGCATCACTAATTCAAGTTAAAACCTTCCCCAAGAGTAACACCCTCGATTCTAAGGCTTAAAAATTGAAATACAAATTAGGAGAGTAATTAATTTACCTTTACCGAAGAAATTAGTGAAAAAACTGAGGAAAACTATCATAAATCATCCTTTCTTTTTTCAAGAATGAAGTTATAGAAAATCAGAGGTTTTGAGACTTTTTCTACACAAAAACCAAACTAAGCAAGAAACCTACTAAACAAAGCAAAACTAGAAGTGAATACTAAACAACACGGTACTCAACAAGAAACCTACTAAACAAAGAAAAACTAGCTAGAATACGAGCACTACTTTCATCCCAATCGAACCTCCTCAAACTACAACCTGCATAGTAATCAGCTTAACCTAACAGTTTTACAATACACAACTCACAATGCTTAACAATCACAGTCCAATAGTTACAATTCACAACCAATAGTTTCAAGTATATCGATCACACTTATCAAGTAAGTCATTCACAAGTATCAAGTAGGTCAATCACAAGTGTCAAGTAGATCAATCACAAGTGTCAAAATACATTAAATCACAATAGTCAAACTCTTGCTGGAACCACTTCCCTTCGAAACAATATTACTAGCCGGATCATTCCCTTTGTCTTTATATCACATCACTAGCCGGAACCATTTCCCTTTGGTTTGATATCACATCACCTGCCAGAGTCATTTTCTTTCGGCACAATATCACTAGCTGAAATTATTTTCCTTCGGCTTTATGTCATATCACTAGCCGAAATTATTTCCCTTCGACTTTATATCATATCACTTGCTGAACCATTTTCCTTCGACTTATTCATCACATATATCATCATGGTGCAAGAAAATCAATGTAAATAAGCAATTTCACACCATAAGGAAGAGACAACAACTCAAGCAATTCAAATCCACAATAATGCCATCAAAGCATTTCATCAATCAACAAATTAGGATCCACAACAAGGGAATTCACCAAGCATTATAATCAACACGTGCCTTTTTCATTAATTCCATTTTCATTTATTAAGATTAATCAAGTGGAATAACTTAACCATTCACCTCATTCTCATTACACCCCAACAAATACATTGAAGAGAAACATACAATTCTACAAATTTTACATGGTTTAGAAGATCACTTGCCTCAATTTTGTCATTATTGATATATGATATGTATACATACACAAATAAATATAAAAAAAATTGTATATGGCCCGTATACATATAAAAAGTTTTTTTGCTACCAAAATTTGATATAAATATTTATTTTAAATAAAAAAAGTTGATGTACACAAACAATAATAGCGGTAGAAGTAACAATTTTTTTATTACTTATATGTATGTAATAGATAAAAATTATCATGTGTTTATATACATCAAAATCGTCAATTTATAAAGATTAAATTTGAATAAAAAATTAGAAGACTTATGCCATATAAAAACTGATGAAAGCAGGTCAAACATGTATATATAAGCCATAACATATAAGATACGATTAAGATTACAAACGCAATTGTACAAGTTCTTCAATTGTATAAAATTAAAAACTTTAAACAACTCAAGGTTTATTTTTACATGAACGCCTATTGTGACTTGCAACTCCACATGTACTACATGTATTTTTCTCCTTAGTCCCAAGTAACTTTTTTGCCTTTTTTTCGTGAGTCTTTTTATTAGCCTGCTAGGAGGTCTCTTGAATATTGGAGGCATACTTCATCAACATGTATATATTTTGGTATCACCCACTCAATTATATCTGATAATAAATTTATAGGCATCTCATAAATTTTTAACACAGTCATATCCGAGCAATATGCATCTAGTGTTAGATTTTTCTATTTCAATACAGCCCAAGCATGTTCACATGATATTTTTTCATACTAAAACCTGTCACAATGCATGTTTTTTTCAAAGAAAAACTACGTAATTTCGACCATCATTATTCACATTGTGCACATATTCTTTTGACGGTATAACTTGTTCATATATATATATATATATATATATATATAAAAGCAACTTGTATATACAAATATGTAATACACAATTATTTATATATAATTAAATATTAATACAATTATACATAAATTATACCGTCATCCGTGTGCTCATTGCTTCATTACTATGAGTATCTCATGATATTTTTCAATCAATGGTGTAAATATGCATATTGTCATGATTCCATCTTACAAACATCAGTCTGACCTTCTATAGAAAATCAAAGATAGAGAATTTTCTCACTGATACTAGTGTAACATTTATACTTTCTGCAATATTCGATGTCATACTTCACCCCGATGAACTTGTGCATAACACTGATCCGACTTATCATATCTAACTAATTATAAGTATTCTTTAAATCTTATATCTACCTTTTCTATTGTCTCCATTAGCCTATCAAATTCGTTTTACGTGCACGTCTTGGGAATTGTATGGAATAGAGCAGTTAGCTTCTCGTGTGACTTTCTATATTCTTTTAAACCTAATTCACAAGTGTCACCTACAATCATAATGTGTCACTTTGTCATACACTCTCGTAACAGCTTTTATAATGCTCTCATTTTTATCTGACAAGACACACATATTACTCATCATAGAGTAGCTCCTTAACCATGATTCATACATGTGCGAGAAAACCTTTCACCAATCATGATTTCTTAATATGTGAGAATTTTTTTTACAATTTCATTGATGCTTATCTTAAAAGAAACCTTGTTTCATAAAACATCTTTTTTTCATAAATATAATCATGCATAACTCTCACAAATCATACTTCAACAATTCATATTCTTCTTCCATAAATTCATTATACTTGAGTAAAGAGCATGGGTATATAAAAAAAATCATTTGGAAATCATGTAGTTCAATCAAAATATGCATAGGAAGATTGAAATTGAATAATTAAATCAAAATCACATAAGATCCATGGAGATTGCATCAACCCTAATCAATTTTAGGTGAAGTTGAATTGGAAACTTGAAAATCTTTTGGGACCAATGGATGAATGAAATCCATTGGTGAATTCCCACATGTCTTGATAAACTAAGCTCAAAATCAATAGAGAAAAAGGAGACTTGAAGCTTGAAACCCTAAGGGGCCATTTGGTAGAGTATATAAAAATAATACTCAATAGAGTGTATTAGTAATGCTTGCATTAGTAATGCATGTATTAATTATACTTGCATTAGTTATGCATAGACTATTTCTTATGCATTGTTTGGATTGGTGTATTAAAAATAGTATGCATTGTATAAAAATATTTATTTACAAAAGTATCATTTACAATTATGGTGGAAAAGATGTAAAAGTGCTTTTGAGGGGTAATTGGGTCTTTAACCATGCTAATGCCTGTATTAAATCATTTGCATTACTAATACCTAAAAATCTATGGTATTAGTAATACACTCCTCAATATACAATATAGTGTATAACTAATGCAAGCATTAGTTATACACAACATGAAAAAATGCACCAAATAAGGGGCTACTAATACATATAGCAAATGCATGCATTATTTTATCTAATACACTCTACCAAAAAACCCCTAAGTGTTCTTCCTTGAGCTTGAGTGAATTTGGAGAGGATGAATGTGGATGAGATTTGAGGTTTTGAGAGAATGAGAGAGTTGGGTTAGTTTGTGGAATAGAAAAGTAGGTATAGAGCTTAGGATTAAAATCAAAACGACATATTATAGATTTTAGATGCATATGAAAAGACTCAAATATCCTCAATGAATAATTGTTGGACAGTACTACGGATTGGACCTACAGTCTGTAGGATTTTCTACGGCCAATAGTGTTCACCTGTAGAACTAACTTCAGAAACCCAAAAATTCATCCAACTTCCAAGATACCTCTCTACGGTTCGTCATCTTGTCTACCGTCTATAGACCTCACCTGTAGACCTTAGATTACCAATCACTTAAATTCAATCATCATTTCACGAGACCCTTCTATGACTCGTAACCAAGACTACGATTCATAGTCCCTAACCGTAGATCACTTATGTACCAAAATCTCTAAGTGTGGAACCATCGTACGAATACCACTTACGATTTATAGTCCATTTGATGACTCGTCCTGATCAAATCGTAACTTATCATCAGAGACTTGACAATTTTTCTCAAAATTCATATCAGTGTCTAGAGAGGCATCCTACGCCCCACAGAACTAACTACGACCCGTAGGTCGATTTGTAGAACTGGATTTCTGCAACTTCTTCTAATCTTTTCAACCCAAACTCCATTTATGATTTTCCGGGTATTACATCTTATCTGAATACACTTTAACCTTTAAAGGACATGTATGCTCCGTGTTGAAAGTTCTAATTCTGAACATTCTAAATTTTTTGATATTTGATGCCTTCATTAACCAATCACAATCTTCAGAGAAACATTCTAGTGTATAACTACATACAAAATACACTATAATGCATCAGTTTATATACAATAAACAAATATATACAAATATATTTCTTAGTATACAAACAAAACCACATATATACAAATATTAAGAAAAAGTACGAATGACATTATCCGATGGAATTTGACTTCACAGTTCTATATTGAAACCTTTTTGTGATTGTAAATTGCTCCATCACAAATTTTAAAGTTGCTTTGTCCCGATATACTTGATCAATTTCTACATATTTGTTAAATGGATCTGAAATCACCCCAATACAGTCGCCTGATAAAAATGCAACAATTGGGTCTACCAATTGTGCAATGGTCAAATGTTATGTTTCATATCCAGCAATTTCATTCATACAAATTGACGCCAAGACCCCCCTTTCTTCCTATGCTGAAGTTTTGCACAGTTCATTGTGTGTATTACACGTATCCAAAACATATATACAAATTAGAAATTTGTTAAAATTAATGTTAGCCTTTTTAAGCATTACATACACCCTCACATCCATGACATTGTATATCACTGTTGGTGTATTGCTTTCTTCATGTCACGTCCCAAATCCCATTAAGACGGACAGGCACCCGATGCCCTCTAGGCCCGAGAGAACCAACATGTAACCTGTGCTTACTATGCATATAACTATGACAATCTTGTGACAAGTTCACATAGGATGCAGTGATACGAACCATCATAAGTAGACCCATAACTTATATACAAGACTTGGCCGTTGAGGCCACAACTTGTTAAGACACAGCTGAACCATAAACATAAGTCTACAAAGCCTCTAAAAGATAGAAAACCTTAGAGTATGTTGGGACAGACCCCGCCTTACTTTTAACTACGATAAAATACCCAAAATGAATCTACCAAAGACTTAGTAAAGTTCCGAATCAATCTGGAGCTCACCAAAAGTAGCTGAGTGTCGTGTGCTCCTACCGAGGAGGTCTACTAGCTGAAGTACCTGCGCCTGCAGCATGAAATGCAGCATCCCCCGCGAGGGACGTCTGTCAAATAAAGTAGAGGGGGAGAACTGGAAGAGTGAAGGAAAAAGACCTTCTTCAACCCCATGATGTGATGAGTCGACATCGAGGTGCCAAACGACTCCATCGAGAAAATGTACTGAATATGTAAGGCAATAACATATATAAAATAAGAGTTCGAATGAAACCAAGTATCAATATATGTGTGTATAAATCAGAACAGAAGACCACCTTTGTTAACTCTTGTGGGATCATGTATGTTACATTCTTGTCTTTACCTTTCTGTGCGTTATGATCTTTATAAGGCATGTGATACGAATGACCAGCTGATCAGTGGTAGAAGAGGATGGCCCATGCTAGGCATTTTAACCCCTGGGATGCGGTCCTCATAATTACACAAATTGGGATCGGCCCATGCTAGCTTTACGCCCCTGAGCTGCCACCCTTCTATACCAATTGGGATCGGCCCATGCTAGGCTTTTGCCCCTGAGCTGCCACCCTTAATTATACATATTTCTTTACTTAGATTCTTTAATCTTTGAGATTGATGTTTTGGTGGTCATAATCATTTTTTATATTTGGCACTACGGACCAGTATTAGAAGACATGAAAATAATACTTCAAGGCAGTAACAATGACATAAGGAGCTATGTAACATCAATGCATTACTTGTGAGCTTAAATGACACAATTGACTTCAACTGACTAAGAGGAGGATTCACCAAACTCGCTTTTGCAAATACAATTTCTATACCAGCACATAGGAGGATAATTACACAAGTATAGAGTACTAAACATATAATAAAGTAATTCTATACACTAAGGAGAAGGGGAAAATATTGTTAGCTATTTGGAGATCATACGCTGCCACTATGTTTCCTTTACTAGGAATAGAATTTAGGAAATTCACTTATTGATATTAATCTCAAGTATCAGATTTCATGCCGAAGAATATTGAATCGAATAGCCTTACATACCTTATCTTCTGATCAATACAACTATCACGATTCAGCCTCCCCTTTCAGGTTTTAATCTACAATATAAGTCATGATAAATTTAAATTAGCAGCTATCACACCGTGAGCCTCGTAAAACAGTAGCTAACTTTGACGGATAATGAGCCCATACAGCCCTTAAAATAATGTGTATCACCACACCCTCCTTCTCTGCCCAATACATACATTATATATCCTTTTCCAAGATTACCCAAACTGCACCAACAACAATACACATAAAACAACCTCAAGTATTCTTTATCATACAACCAATTATTGAACTCACCACCCCCTTGAGTTCTTTATGACAACACACCCATAATTCCTCACTCAAACTCATACATAAGGAGGAAGAAAATGGAGCAGTCACCTTACCTCAATTTCTGCAACTTCTCCTTATAACTTGAATTCCTCTAGAACTTCAACTTCCCTTCACACTTAAACCAAAGAAGAAGAGAAAAGTATCTTAATAACCAAGGAAGTGAGCAGTAGCTTCTGGAAATATTATGCCTTTATACCTATACTTGAGCATGAATAACATGTTTTCCTAATCATCCATGGGAGAATTAAGCTAAATCCACAAGTGTTTTCACTTACCTTGTCTTGTAGAGATGAGGGTTTCTTCAAGAACCCTAGAAGAACTTTAAGGTTGTTGTTTAATCCTTAAAGAGAAAAGAGAGAGAAAGAGCTGGAGCTAATCCTCAATAATGTGTGGTAAAATGAGTGAGAAGCAGCCAATATATCTTTATATTGAGCTTTCTTCACCTTTAAGAATATCCACTAGAAAGCTTCATTTTCAACCACTAATTGGTCAAGTAGGTGATGCACCTGCTTATGTATATCAAGCAGCTCAAAAGGTCAAACTAGGTGATGCACCTACTAGCTTTCACTTGGACTTAAATATATTGGGCCTTGGCAGATTTGGCTGCTGGGCTTTAATTTCATTTTGTTTTATTTAACATAGTTTGGGCCTCAAGTGAGTCCATTAGCATAGGCCCAAATCTGATCCATAAACCTTGGACTTTTTTAACTAGATCCATATAGCTCAAGTAGGTGATGCACCTACTTGGTTCTTTGGACTGGTCAATAAGTCAAAGTAGGTGATGCACCTACTTGTCACCTACTAGCTTAGTTAAGTCAAGCAAGCAGCTCACCTATTTTATTCCATTCTCTAATTATTAATCTATTTTTCTTTAACTTAGCACTTAACTTTAAACTTTAAGCTCAATTACCACCTTCCCATCTCGAGTTTAAATACTTCCGTTGGAGTTATAACTTGCAGTACACATGCTGCAACGTGCAAGGCATCACATCACCTTCCGAGCTAATTTAAACCAACACTAATCATATAAGAAACATGGTCTCTCACCTATACTATAAGGCTATGTCAAGTATCACAAGAATAGAATAAGCATATGCATAATACGGGTTGTTACACTTCAACCTTGTACTTAATCTTCAATTTCTTTCTAGTCACATCAACACCAAGTTAATTTGCAATTACAGTATAAAACTCTTATGATATATTTTCTTAAAGACCACTCCCTCTATAATATAATCGATGTAAATATTTTTATCGCCATTTTTCAGAATGCATAACCAAAATAGTTAAAGAAGATATTTTTGTAGAGATACAAATATTGTAATTATTAATCAAAAAATAAATCAATATACTATAACCCAAAATTATACATATACATATTCACACATCAAATCCATACATATGAAATATATACATTCGATCACAATCACTATTACACAAATAAAACATTTACATTTCGCATATTGAAATCTTACCCCATAATTATACATATATATACATATTCACACAACAAACACATACAAATTTTACACATTCATAGACACAAGTTTCAAAATGCATATCAATATATTTATTCGACAAGTCTTCATACAAATGGATAATCTTTTATCCAACATATATACAATTTATCTATACATATGCAATATATACATTCGATCATAAATCCAGTCTTAGCAAAAAACATATACAAAAATAAAACATATAAATTTTCACATTAAAATTTTTAATTTTATTGCTAATATACAATTCAATTTGTTTGTATACATCAAAACACAAAACTGAAAATCCATCCACGAATCAAACATCAAATTTGTTTCTTAGAATTTCAATTGTATATGATCAATATGAATTGTATATTGTTTTTCGTTTAAAACATGTGTTTTTTAAACGAACACTTACCTAATGTTGAATAATCAAGAATAGAGATCAATCACTTTTTTTTTCTTTTAATTGAGCTTTTTCAGTATGACGAATCCATGTGTTATGGTGTTATTATCGTAGTAGAAGCCATTTTAGGCAATATATTTTATTAAAAATATGATTAGCGTGAATGATGAGATTTTTTATTATTAGTGTTACCGTATTTATCATCCATGTAGTCATTTTTTTTCTTTTTTTATATAAATTTATAAAAAGAAACTGAGACATACAAACGTAATTCTCCATAGCAAATTAATCTAGATATGAAGCATAATTAGATAAACTATAGCTATGGAGCATTATTTAGTTAAATCACTTTGACATTTATGAAATTTCCCCTTTATTTTTTGTATGCCATATGTATTTACTATTTGGACAAAACTCTTGGCTTGACAAGACATTAATCGAAGATGTATGAACACTAGCACAAATGAAAAGAAAGAATAACAATGCTCAAATCTATCGCATTGTTGTAAAGCAATTTTGGATGCCACGTGGGCCCCAACTATTAGAAGTCTTACATCACTCGTAATGGTGTGCAAAACTATTGTGCATGCCATGTGGAACTTTCTCATTAGGAGAATATCATCACTTGACCTATTAGATGGCCAAGTTATACATTTTGTACATTAAGCTAATGGCTATAAATAGCCACTACACGAAATGAAAATATATACGGAATACATTACTTTCTATCTTTTTACTTGTTTTCCTTTTAGTTTATTAATCTTAATTTGCTTAGCAGTTATTTTATAACACGTTATCAGCACGAGTCTCTGCCAGTTCAAGTAAAGACTTTTAAAGCCTCAAAGAAATTCATCTTGATGCGATGGGTCTGGCAGACACCATCCAAGAAAAAAATCAAGCATCGAATCAAAACCGTGCTAAGGCAATGATATTTCTCCATCATCACCTTGATGAGGGTTTAAAAATGGAATATCTCACTGTTAAAGATCCTCTGGTGTTGTGGACTAATTTAAAAGATAGATATGACCACCTGAAGTTGGTCATCCTTCCACAGGCACGTTATGACTGGATCCATTTGAGACTTCAAGATTTTAAATCTATCAGTGAGTATAACTCTTCCATGTTTAAAATCATCTCACAATTAAAATTATGCGGAGAAATTATCACTGACCATGATATGCTGGAGAAAACATTTTCCACTTCCCCTGCCTCGAGTATGCTCCTGCAGCAGCAATACCGAGAAATGGGATTTAAAAAATATTCATAATTAATTTCACATCTCCTTGTTGCTAAACAACATAATGACTTACTGATGAAAAACTATGAAAGTTGACCTACTGGTTCTATGTCATTTCCTGAAGTAAATACGGCAAATTTTCACCAATCTAAGCATGGAAAAGGTCGTGGCCCCAGTCGTGGCCGTGATCGAGGAAGCAATTTCAATCATGGTGATCGTCTTGCACTAAATAATAACCTCCACCACCAGCAGTGTAAAAAGAAGGATGAAAAGCATGAAGTGGTGCAGAAGAAAAATTCAGACAACAAATATTATCTTTGTGATAGAAAAGGGCATTGGTCACGTACCTGTCGTACGCCAAGGCACCTGGTTGAGCTGTATCAAGCTTCCCTGAAGGAAGTGAAAAATAACGCAGAAGCCAACTTTATGTCTGAAGATAATGTTGAACCCATGCATCTAGATATAGCAGATTTCTTTGAGAATCCCGAAGGAAAAATAGATCACCTGATAGGTGATGGGTCTGTAATAATGTAAATATATTTTACTTCTGTCGTTTGTATGAACTAGTATGAATATGTTTTCCTAGTTTTGTAAATAAATAAAAGGTTGTGTAATATTTTCTTTTAGTAATAATATTATAATGTTTACTTCGTTTATATCTTTTATCTTGAAGAGTATATGGATACCTCTCAAAATTTGTTTGGATCAATGATCAATCATGAAGATATTTGTGTAATTGATAGTGGAACAACGCACGCCATATTCAAAGATGAGAAATACTTCTCTTACTTGCTTAGAAGAAAAGCAAATGTTACTACAATTTCTGGTAATTCGAACTTAATAGAAGGCTCCGAAAGAGCTCCTATATTTCTGCCTAAGGGGACAAAACTTGTTATAGAAGATGCATTGTTCTCTTCTAAATCCCCAAGAAACCTGTTAAGTTTTAAAGATATTTGCCGAAATGGATATCATGTTGAGACAATAAATGAAATGAATGTTGAATACCTTGGTATTACCAAGATTGTCTCAGACCAGAAATATGTGTTAGAGAAATTATCAACTTTAACTTCTGGCTTATATTATGCAAAAATAAGTACAATTGAAGCACACTCTATTGTAGACCAGAAGTTTACTAACTTAAATAATTTTGTTCTTTGGCATGACCGAATAGGTCATCCTGGATCAATAATGATGAGATGAATCATTGAAAACTCAAATGGACATCCATTAAAGAACCTGAAGATTCTTACAAATGATAAGTTTTCATGTGCTGCTTGTTGTCAAGGCAAATTAATTACTAGGCCATCACCAATGAAGGTTAACATTGAATCCCCTCAATTTTTAGAATGAATACATGGGGATATCTGTGGACCTATTCACCTATCTAGTGGGTTGTTTAGATATTTTATGGTCCTAATAGATGCGTCTTCAAAATGGTCTCATGTGAGCCTCTTATCATCTCGCAACCTGGCGTTTGCGAAATTATTGGCACAAATGATACGATTAAGAGCGCAATTTCCAGATTATCCCATTAAGGCAATTCGCCTGGATAATGTTAGAGAATTCATGTCCCAAGTTTTTGATGATTATTGCTTATCAATAGGGATAAAAGTTAAACATCATGTAGCTCATGTTCATACTCAAAATGGCCTTGCTGAGTCATTTATTAAGCGCTTACAATTGATAGCAAGACCTCTACTTATGAAAACTAAGTTGCCCACTACTGTTTGGGGTCATGCTATCTTACATGCAGCATCCCTTGTTTGTCTCAGACCGACTCATTATAATAAATATTCTCCGTCGCAATTGGTATTTGGTCATGAACCAAATATTGCTCATCTACGAATTTTTGGATGTGCTGTATATATGCCAGTAGCACCACCTCAATGCACTAAGATGGGTCCCCCAAAGAAGGCTAGGCATATATGTTGGGTTTGATTCACCCTCCATAATTCACTACCTTGAGCCATTAACGGGAGATTTATTCACTGCAAGATTTGCAGATTGTCGATTTGATGAAACAAGTTTTCCGCAATTAGGGGGAGAGAAAAAGGAACTTAAAAGTAAAATTGCATGGAAAGTTTCATCATTATCTCATTTTGATCCACGTTCCCTTGTATGTGAACAAGAGGTCCAGAAGATCATCCATTTGCAAAACATAACAAATCAAATGCCAGACGCATTTACTGATTTGAAAAAGACAACAAAGTCACATATTCCTGCAGTAAATGTGCCTATTCGAATTGACATCCCAAAAGGACCATCTACAAGTGTCATGGATTCTGAATCACAAACACGCATGAAGCGTGGCAGACATCCTAGAAAAAGAAGCGCAAAAAGTAAAGATGACACTATAAAAGAGTCTCATGAAGAAGTTCAAGATCTGATTAATCCTGATATTCTTGAAGAAATCAGTGAACTCGAGACTCAAGTGAATGAAGAACTTTCAATAAGTTCTACGGGTGATAGGATAAATTTAGATCGATCGAAAATCATAGTGGATAATGTTTTTGCATATAATGTTGCACTTAACATCATGCAAGACAGTGAGGATCTTGAACCCTTATCTGTCGAAGAATGTCGACGAAGATGTGATTGGCCAAAATGGCAAGAGGTAATTCAATCAGAATTGAACTCACTTGCTAAACGTGAGGTTTTTGGACCTGTAGTCCAAACCCCAAACGGTGTAAAATATGTTGGCTATAAATGGGTTTTTGTGCGAAAAAGAAATGAGAGAAATGAAATTGTAAGATACAAGGCACGCCTTGTTGCACAAGGATTCTCTCAACGACCCGATATCGACTATGAAGAAACATATTCACCGGTTATGGATGCAATAACTTTTCGATATCTCATCGGCTTAGCTGTACATGAAAATCTTGAAATACATCTAATGGATGTGGTTACAGCTTATCTTTACGGTTCACTTGATAATGAAATTTATATGAAAGTTCCAGAAGGACTTAAAATGCCTGAAGCATATAGTTCAAAACCTCGAGAAATGTGTTCAATCAGATTACAAAAGTCATTATATGGCTTAAAACAATCAGGGCGCATGTGGTATAATCGTCTCAGTGAGTACTTGATAAAACAAGATTATATAAACGATGCATTTGTCCTTGTATCTTTATTAAGAAAACAACATCTGGATTTGTTATTCTTGCTGTTTATGTTGATGACATTAATCTCATTGGAACTCCAGAAGAGGTTCAAAAGTTAATTGAATATCTAAAGAAAGAATTTGAGATGAAAGACCTTGGAAAGACGAAACTTTGTCTTGGTCTACAAATAGAACATTTAGTAGACGGGGTCTTCATCCATCAATCTACCTATACTAAGAAAATCTTGAAACAATTTTACATGGACAAAGCACATCCATTAAGTACTCCAATGGTTGTCCGATCACTTGAGGTGAGTAAAGATCCATTCCGACCTCAAGAAGAGAATGAGGAACCTCTTGGTCCTGAAGTACCTTATCTTAGTGCAATTGGCGCACTTATGTATCTTGCTAATGCTACAAGACCTGACATAGCATTTTCTGTTAATTTATTAGCAAGATATAGTTCTTCCCCTACACGAAGACATTGGAATGGAGTTAAACATATATTGCGATATCTAAAGGGGACGAGCAATATGGGTTTATTTTATACTAACAAAGATAGTGCATATCTTGTTGGTCATGCAGATGCAGGTTATTTATCTGACCCACATAAAGCTCGATCTCAAATAGACTATCTGTTCACATACGGAGGTACTGCTATATCATGGCGATCTACGAAGCAGTCCATTGTCGCTACTTCTTCAAATCATGCTGAGATAATAGCCATTCATGAAGCAAGTAGAGAATGTGTATTGTTGAGATCAGTGATACATTTCATCAAAGAAAGATGTGGTTTGAAGTATGATGTCAAGGTACCCACAGTGCTCTTTGAAGACAATGATGCATGCATAGCTCAATTAAGAGAATGCTTCATAAAAGGAGATAGAACGAAACACATTTCACCAAAACTATTCTTCACACATGATCTCCAGAAGAATGGTGATATTGATGTACAACAAATCCGTTCAAGTGATAATCCAACAGATTTATTCACCAAATCTTTACCAGCCTCAACTCTTGAGAAGATGGTACACAAAATTGGAATGCGAAGACTTCACAATATAAATCGTGGTCTTCATCAGGGGGAGTAGAATACTCGTTGTACTCTTTTTTCCTTAGTCTAGATTTTGTCCCATTGGGTTTTCCTAGCAAGGTTTTTAATGAGGCAACAAACAAATGCGTATTTAAAGATATATGTACTCATTTTCCTTCCCTAAAAGTTTCTTTAATTAGGCATAGACATCCAAGGGGGAGTGTTGTGAACATATGGCTGTCTCAACGTGGCTTATGGATAGTACGTGTATGGCAAGATTAAAAGTGTGACTTTTGTGTGCACCTTGTGTCAAGAGATGGATGGCTTGTGTCTGCCATCCACTACCTCATGCACATTACCTATAAAAGGGCTTTGCACTTCATTTTGAAGAATAGAACGAATGAAGGAATAAATACAGTACATTACTTTTTCTATTGTTCTTCTTTTAGTGTATTAATTTTAGTTTGTTGTTTTATAACAACATCAAGTTTTTCTTAGACCTAATATAGGATTTATCCATTAAGGAAGTATGGTGTGTGCTATACATATATACATAAAGTTTCGTACATGAGTTTTAAATAATTTTCTCCATTTCTTTTTCCTTAATAAGGGAAAGTCCAAGTGTGCTGCTAGCTAAAAAGATGATGTAGTTGTTGAAGTGGCTATTTAAAGAGAGGAAAATGTTTTACAACGATTCTTCAGAAATAAAATTATGTACTCGTGTTGAAGAAGATTTTGGTAGGAAAAATATTTCAACTCTTTATTCAATCACCGAAGGGAAATTGATAATCTATAGCATGCTATTCAAGCCCATATTCAAGGTATGTTAAGGCAAAATTCTCTTTTTCATATCGTACGAAATCTAAAAATTTATAGATCATCGAATGAGTTATTGCTATAACTATTCTATTCCTAGAAAGACCCTATGTGAAGGGCATTGGGAAGTTAGCTGATGTTATGGTTTGATTCTATCGTATTGTTCTTATACTTGTATCATTGTGAAGTGTGTTGCTGGTAAAGTTGTCCTCCGTCAATTTTCTTATTTCTTATGTCTATTCGCGAGCTATTTTCCTAAGTTTAAGGCTTAAATATTGGAGAATTATCATGTTATACCCAAGGGAGTTGTTAAGTCATTGTTTCTTGTCAAAACCTTTTACAAAAAATGTTTTTGAAAATGATACTAATATTAAATCTTGTACTCTATTATTTTTGTTTTATGCTTGTCAATCAACATATTTCTAAAATGGACCATATAATTATCAATTTGGAGTCATTCGTATAAATAAAGTTAAACAGGTTAGTCTCCTTTTAAGTTTCTAGATGGATGATTTTCTAACTTGAAGTCGAGTCAAGAGCTTCGAATCCATTACAAGTTTGTAGACCTAAATGGTTGTACGGAAGAAATGAATTCATGAAAACATCCTTTAAACACCTTGAGTTCTTGTTGAATATCCTCAGGTTTAAGTTACCTTTCTGAAATCGAGTTAGACACTTAGGTCTATTCTAAAAGTATATGAGGTTCTATGAGGCATTTACATATTATATGAAAGTGAAGACAGAATTATGAGAACATGAGTTCCAACGGGCCAAGGTTGGCAACATGAGTATAGTAACATATATGCATTACGCATCCATGACATGACATGCTAGGTATGAGGCCTATTGCCTATATTTATTTGTATGAGACATAGATGTCCACAAGTTGGCGAATATGATGCCGGTTTGCAACCGAAAAGCACCACCATTGCTAGCATTTGGTTGGGTATGTCATGCATTTGCACATATATATATATATATATATATATATATCTCATGACATACAATTAAACGAGCATATCATGCATATTTGATTACTAGGAGGTCAGATGTCAGCCATGGAGGCTATCATAGTTTCAGTTTCCTATTACCCTTTCTATCATAGCTATTTATGACATCATTTTCTGCCTTACATACCAGTACATCTTCATTCGTACTGACGTCCCATTGTCTGGGGATGCTTCTTGTCGTGCTGCAGATTTGGACAGATGTCTTGATCGGCCTTTGCCATATGGGTGTTGTCTCAGCTGAGGATTGGTAAGCTCCATTCTTTTTGGAGCTGTTGGTTGTTTATAGATTTTACATACTTGAGTTTCGTATATAGTTGTTGGCGTCATTGGGGTCTTATCCCAACCAGTTGAGCTGTAGTATTCGTAGAGACTTGTGGACATTTTTGGTTGGATCTTCTTAGCTTTCATTTATAGCCTTATCGGTTTATTGTATTCATGGTCTCATATGTTGCCTCGTTGGCATGCTAGTTCTTTATCAGTAAGATAGCCTTGCCAGCCTACTTTATGTCTTTCATATTGTGTGACCTTGCTGATCTAATTATCTTGTTTCAGCCGGTAATTGTGGCATCCTTGTCGGCCCTAACTGTTTCATTTCCTTTATGTGTTGGTTCGCTCGATCAAGTTAGGCACTGGGTTTCTATTGCGCCTCATCCATTTTGGGGCGTGACATTAACACCCCAAGGGATCTAGTCTAAACAGGTACAAGAGCTACTAAGAGTACAAACATGACATATTAAATAAAAGACACAGCTTCCACAATGCGTAAGAAAAAGTAGAAACTGTTGGAGAATTCATCGTCTTCATCTAATGAAACATCACCAAACTGCATCCAGACTATGCGAAAAAGGCATAGCAAGAGTAGTATCAGTACAAAACCACACGTAATGGTAGGCATTATTGGTCAACCCGACGCTCGCCGCATAACCTAAGAAAATAACTAGCAAGAATATGCAATACACCACTCGCTTCTCCACCATCACCCTCTTTGGAATACCTCAGAATTACACTAGCACCCTTACTACTAACTACCTTCTTAGTCAACCTACTTACTAGGTTCTTGATCTTAGCCTAACCATCCTAATGCATAGAAGAGTCCACGAATACAACTACAAGCATTCCGACTAACCACCCACGACATACCTTTACTTTCTCTTCTATATTAACCAGCCCTTGCCATATGGTACATTACATCAAGCTTTCTAATTACCAACCACAAATCCCTTCCTCGAGGGTGAAATCCACCTAAGTATTTACATCACGTACACTACCCCTACTTCTCGCCCTTGCAACACCTAGACAACCCTTGCTCTCAATTATTACGACCCTTGAACCCTTAGCCTTCCCAATTTATTCAACAACGAGATACGTAACAAGTTTACTCAACATAGAAGGACAATTAGATATAAGTCCTCATAAGCATATAAAAACTCCGGGGGAAAAACAATATCAATTATCCTTACGAACTACGTTCAATTTCACAATCCTCAAGATATACAATTATGTCAAGTCATTGGTCATCTTATGGGACCCAAACCCAAATTGTTAGCATATCGGAACGTGGTACCCGATCTAATGTTTATGCCAGAACGTGGTAACCGATCCCATATTTATGCTGAAACGTGGCAACCGATCCAAGTTAGTGTGTCGGAATGCAACACCTGATCCATTCAACAAGCAACAATCACAAGTATATTCTCATAATCATACAATCAAGTCTTGATTCCTGGCATACATCATTCAATTATTCTCACATACGATTAGTGTGATCCATAACTCAGCCTTTGCATACATAAACGCATTATAACGACGTAATAATGACATACATCACACAATTATGAATTCACAACCATCACAATGAAGTATTAATCGACAAATATCAGTTAACAATAACTCGACCATACTTAGCCCTAGTTCATCATCTAAGGCTTATTCATATGATTAAATCATCTTTTTTTCAGTGCACGAAGGCCTACGCATAAATCCTACCATTGATTTTTATTATACTACGCAACGAGCACAGATATATAATTACTCAGTTAATAAAACCTAGCCTACCAGAGCGCCAAGCAGCTGCATGGGGTTTTGGCTTCGATTCTTGTTTCCGGACTTTGTGACGGTGATCTTGACTGAAAATCTGTAATCCATCGATCTCCTTACGCTAGAGAACTTCTTCTCCTTCCTTCCCAAGCTTAAAGCAGCTTTTTGGGGTTTCTAGGGTGGTTTACGTCTAAATTAGGTATTTTAGGAAGAATGAGAAAAAAAGATTTCGCGTTATTTACATTTAGTATCGCCTATCCCGCTCTGGCTCCAGATTACCCCGTCGTGGCACCGTCGCCTTAGCGGCATCTGACTTGCCCTGGCAGGACAGTGGCCCAGAAATTTCCCAAAGTTTTGTTTTTCCTAAATAATGACGGTTCGGGTCATTACAATAGATACTAATTTACCCTCGTTCATCCTCGAACGACTAGTGCACGGATCATCACACACCTTATTTCGGGTTACTTCTAAACTAAAGAGTTGGTTCACTGCAGAAACCACGACGGATGGTGACTCTTCCAAATCGAAACACAAAAGATGCTATACTCAAGGGGTTGGTTAGGATTTTTTAAGGAAACACACAAAGAAACGAACGCGTTCCAACTTACATAGCTTGATCCCGCCAGGGCGGCAAC
The DNA here is from genome assembly GCA_029582485.1 of Solanum tarapatanum. Lineage (NCBI taxonomy): Eukaryota > Viridiplantae > Streptophyta > Magnoliopsida > Solanales > Solanaceae > Solanum > Solanum tarapatanum. Next base: position 23,624 of record JAJOOB010001947.1, read on the forward strand.
ACTTCCGCTGAGGTGGGGCCGCTCTGGCGAGGATACTCCCGCTAGAGCGGGAGATCGAGATACAATACATAAGGTGAAAATATCATTTTTCCCCATTCCTTACTATACTTTCCCAAAAATCTCAAAAACACTCTCAATCACTTCGGTCCGACATCACTTCTAAGGTAATGTTCTTGCTCCCTATTATCTTTAATTCAATACTCAATTAACAACGATTGCATGAGGATAATTGATTGATTAGGAATACCTTAGGGTAGTTATTTAAAATTGTGAAAATAGGTTGTTTGATTTGCTAGGAAAACATAGCATGGATACTTCCCTTACATCCCCGACATCTCTACAACGTCCTGGGCGTAAGGATTTCGTAAAAATACGGTCGAATCGGTACCAAAATGGGTGGGGGAAGTTCAAAGGTGTCTTGGTGTAAAACTCAATTTTGGACATCATTTAGGGTTATTTTGCGAAGAATAACTGCATATTTAGGTTCTAGGGTAGTTACTATACTCTGATCTGCTGAAATTCTGTCAAAACAAGGATTTTGGGATAAAGAGGCGCCATGATTGCGCCTGGTGTTCGTCCCAGATGAAGGCCGCTCTGGCAACCTTCATCTCGTTGTGACTGCTGTGGCGGGATACGGGGAAACAGTGGCCTAGTCCCCTTAACTCAAAAATTTCCCTCTTCCCCTTCCAACCTTAAACTGTCTATTTCTATCGCATTCTAACATAAATCTTTCATAACTTGCAGGCTTATCTAATGACAGGTCTAAAAGAAGAAAATTTTCCCTTTGTCCGATTTCCCGACACTGCTAGTCGAGAGATATTTCATGACTTTCGGAACAACAAGTTTTGCTATGAGAGGGGCTTTATCTTACTCAGGCTGGAGGAGAAAGCGCCTGCTTTCTATGCTCGCCTGATGAAGTTCGAGTGGGCTCCATAGACCGAGGCTCCCTCTGTCGCATGTGCCGACTGGGTGAGGGAGTTCAACGCTATCCTGCCCACCATCCACTGGGACGACCCTCACCCCATCATCCGCATCCAGGGAGTTGACATCCCTTTGAACACCACTGCCATAAATGAGGTACTAGAGTTGCCCGAGGCCTCGAACGCTGAGTACGAGGGTAAGCTGAGGTAGATGGATTTGGGCTGGTTGAGGGACACACTAGTGGAGCCCTGCACACCGGGATAGAGTTTATTGGTCTACTGCTGAGGGTATTACTAGTACGGACTGGTCACCGGATGCTAAGAGGTGGCTTTACTTGGTCACTAGGAGGATTCACCCATCAGGCAACCGCACAAACGTGACATTTCCTTGGGCCTTGCTGGTGGCGTGTGCGGTGCAGGGCATTGAGCTGAATGTGGGGGCGCAGATTATTTCCGAGTGGAAGATGTTCTATCGGGGTAACAAAAAGGCTTTCTTCCTACTAGGACTTATCACTGCGCTGTGCAAACAGGCGGGGGTTCCCCTCCTAGATACTGATGAGGTACTTCATATGGATCCCCCCCCCCCCCCCTTCACCATT